>MU863983.1:0-132697 GCA_033296885.1 Triangularia verruculosa | reverse complement strand
GAGCCAGGGAGGGTTGGGTGTGGAAGTCTGGTAGGTTCAAAGATAGGCGCATGCGCGGCTTCTTAGGGTGCCCGGTAACTGTGTGCTCCGACCTAACAAGTCATCCTCGGCGCAAACGAGGTAACAAGAGGTCATCCATCCTAGGCGTAGCCAGCGATTGGGCTGGATTGGGTTGCCTTGTGGCGCATGTGCCAGCCTGGGTTGCCCAATAGAGATGCCATTACGATACCTGGTGTATGTATGCAAGGCCTTGAGAATGAGTGGTTGTCTAATAAGGTTGAATTGAATATCAAATGCACAGACCATATGCCAGAGCCAAGCACCAGCCACATCAAGCTCTAGCACGCGCCACACCTCAACTGCATGCTGGGACTTTTTTGAAGCCTTGGAAATCGCATGCATAAAAGCCTTAATCACCATAGAACGCTTCCAAACCCAGTTGAATCGCTCGCCGTCCGCCGATTTCTAGTCTTTTCAAGCACGTAAACACAAAGCACAAAACAAATATCCCAAGATGGACTCTGAAGGCGTCAAGAAGGCCATCATCCAGGCCACTCTCCAAGAGACCAACACCGCCAACGCCCGTGCTCTTATCGAGGTACCCTGCGCCCCTCCTCCAGTCAATCTCATCTTCTAACATGGCGCACCTCCAGGGCATTACTGGCAGCTGCTTCGAGAAGTGCGTCCCCAAGCCCGGCACCTCCCTTTCCTCCAGCGAAAAGACTTGCATGTCCTACTGCGTCGAGAAGTACATTGCGTCCTGGAACGAGGTCAACGGCACCTACATCCGGAGGTTACGGCAAGGGGCTGAGGGCAACCACCACTAAGGGCATAATGGCTTGGGACATGTAATGATACCACGTTGTACGATATTGGAATGGGCGAGGGTGGGCAGCAATTACACATGAAGATACAGATACCCATATCACTGATATGCAGCTCAACGAACAAAGGATATACCCTAAACGGCCGAGGTGGAACTGGTGGATGTATCATTTTGGTCCATCTCTCTTTCCCAACTCATGGCTCGTCAACCAAACCTTTCTTCTTCGCCTCCTCTGCAGCCCTCTTTCTCGCAAGATACCTTTCCTTGGCGCTCGATACATCCGCCTCCGTCTTCCTGCTCTTCGTCGCAAGCTCAATCTTGGCAGTCTCCTCTGCCTCCTCCTGCCTCGACCGCTTAAGCGACTCCTCAAGCTGCGCTTCCAGCATCCGTGTCTGTCTCTCCCGCATGGCCTGTTTCCCACCAGGCGCATAAACACCCCTACTAACTTGACCTGGCCCTGCACTCTTCGCCGCCGCCTGTTGTCTCGCCTTCTCTTGTTGCACTTCAGCCTTCTTCTTCGGAGCCACATTCAACCCCCCCTTCAACAGTTGCCTCTTATCCACCACCTCCCCATCATCATTAATCAGCACATTCGCACCCTGCGCATTCATCTCCCTCGCCCTCTCAGTCGCACTCTTTTCCTCTTCCTCCTTCACACCCTTCTCACCCTCCCCATCCACCTCCTTCGGCGCATTCTGTGCAGCCGCCATCATAGCAGCATGCTCTTGCTCCTTCTGCTCCAACATTTTTTTATAAAAATCCGTCATCCCCTTCCCCTTACTCCTCTTCTGTTCCTCCTCCTCTCTCCTCCTCTCTTCCTCTTCCAACCGTCTATTCTCCTCCTGCTGCCGCTTATACGCCTCGGTGACAAACTTCTCCTTATCAGCAAACTCCTCCCCTTCTGCCTCGCGCTCTCGTTTTAGACGTTTTTCCTCTGCTATTTGCCTGTCTCTTTCTCGTTGTTCGGCAGCTTGCTGGAGGGCCGAGAAGTACTTTGGTTTCTTCTCTGCTGCGGCCTCGTCTTCGCTTTTGGGCTTTTTCGCGGCTTTGAAGGAGTCGTAGACGGCATCGTAGTCGTAGACGGAGGGGTCGGCGGCTTCGGCTTCTTGGGCGTATTTGCGGGAGGTTAGGGCGCTGGAGAGGTCGGTGGAGTCGCCTGTTGGGCGGGAGGGTTTGGTTGACGGGGGTTTGGTTGGTGGTGCGGAGGATTTTTTGTGCTTTTTTCTTGAGGCGGTGTCATCTTCGTTGTTTAATGGGTTCGTGGATGGGGTGCCAAAGCCGTCGATTTCGGTTATTGATACTGAGGTTTGGGGAGTCTCGTTGTCGGAGTCGTCATCGCCGCCTAGGCCGCCAAAGGGGGCTGGTTTCTTGCGCGCTGGGAGGGTGGGCTTTTTGGATGGGGGGCCGGCTTTTTTGAGGCCGAAGGAGATGACTGGTTTACTCATGGTGTCTGTACTGTCGTGAAGAGGATTTGCGAATAGAAATTGGTCGATGCTGTCGCATTGTCGCAAACTGATGGGCTCGCGAGGTCGACCATCAATTAAAAGTGGAGCCTTACCAGCCACAGCTGCTTATCGATGTTTGATAAGACAATCCCGGCAGGCAAGAGGCGCTGACATCATCTCTCGTGGGCCAAAACTCACCTCTCACTATCATTCAGGTACTGAGCCAGCGATTCCATAGTCACATATGTTGACTCAACAGATGACTATTTGTGACTCAGTTCGTGTGAGCAACTGCCAGACCTTTCGACTATCGATTTTCTGGGGTATTTTAAGGCCACCTGCGATTCCTTTCCACATCCTTCTTATTTTCCCCATCATCTCCAACTTATTGGCAGTTTAATGCCTTAAATTACTACATAGGAGAGGTCTCTTCCCTGAACGCATCTTCTCACAAGCAAATAAGGTCATAGAGTATTCAGAAGCACCCTTCTGGGCTAGAGGGAGTTTGCGACAAGTAACTTATCTGATTGAAGAGAGTTTCAGCATACCTTACCTAACATGAGATGGAACAAATTTGGCATGCCATCATCAACATATTATCCCTCGTCAGCTACACATAGTTGCTCTCCATCCGCACGGTCCCTTTTATGTAAGGGCCGTACTTACGATACGGTAGTAAAGAACTGTACCTACTTAATATATCTATATTTATATATATATATATATATATATGTAGAAGTTCAGCCAAAAGTCGTCGCGATATTCATGAGCAGAGACAACCAACTCATGCTTTCCCAAGTTGTGCTGTCAATCGTTCTTTCCCATCACTTCTAACAGGCAACTGAAAACTCTTTCTCTATTTTCAAAAGCATATTTGCCCTCACTATTTTCATCTCAGCATAGCTTTATTTCCATCATAGGTATCCACCAACACACCCAATTCCTTCATACATAAAAAACGTTCTCAATTCATCCGAGCATCTCAACTTCTCATTACCACTAATAAGCCCTCTCATTTCGTCCGAGCATCTCACCTGCTCATTACCATCCACAGTCACCGACTTCGCCATCACGGTGCTCGCGAGCCCTTCCCCCTTCATTTAGAACCAATGTCGAGAGCAGCAGGGGATCGCACAGACACACCAAAGTCACACCCCAGCATCAAGCATCGGTTCCCCCACAACCACCCTGACAGACGGAAGCCTCTTGCCGAGGAGTGCATTCAGCTGTTCAAGTAGAAGTGCTATGCCTGCGAGCACGTCGTCACTCCTAACATCAATTCTCACTTTCCACGTTCGTATGATGGCTGGAAGGGACGCTGTACACTATAATGTAGAAGCAGAACAGCAGAATTTTGGGGAATTTTGGAAAAGCAGGTTTAATAGGACGCCTGAGAGGTGGATTAGGTAGGGGGGATGGGGGTGGTCTTCAGGAAGCGAGGAAGAGGATGGGGGTCGAAAACGAACTGCGGAGAGAGAAATTATTCTGGGGCTGGGCGATGATCAAAGGAATGGAAGTTGGAGACTTCACTGGAGGTAGAGCAGAATGCCCAGTTCAAAACCCAGTTTACTTTCAATATTGGTGGAAAGGCCTACAAATCTCAATTGTAATATGTGCAGCTAGTAGGTAGGCCCAAATGGCAAATGGGCCTTCTAATACGGTGACGGTGCGTAGATGTATATTCTCAATACGTGTTGTGTACCTAACTTTGGCGACGATCCTCCAGCAAGATCTGCCATCGTTTTATGACTTGCCATGAGGCCTGCTAGTTAGCTGACTCCAAATGAATCCGTTGATCCCGTCCCACGTGCTTGATATTATTTTCCCGTCAATCAAAAAACACCCGATTGGGTTTTGACAGCCCGCCTTACCCCGTATAGGTGAACAGGAGTGGCAACAACAGCCTAATATATTTGGTGCTGCATCACAGGCGAAGAGTTTGACTGCCGATGTGCCCCACAAAGCATGCACAGGAGCATGTATCCAATGCCGTGTCATCGTTGTAAATGCTTGTTATTAAATATAGGTTTGGCTTGATGAACAAAGCTTGGAACATGGCACATGGCTGGTTGAGAGCAGGTCGGTACTTGATATTATAGCGAGGATGGGTGATGTAGTCGACGCTGTGTCGATCGAAGGCGTTGAATATTAAAATGGCCGAGATGGTTGGACTTGGGACATATAGGCCCCTTTCCAGCTCTCTGCATGCTTCTTCGATATCGAGCCTAGGAAAAGAGGTCAGCGCAACAAAGACACTTACCATGCACTTGACTACCCTCTTGACGGCGGCCATCGTACCCTTTTTGGGCGTACGGGCGGCCATGCTCCGCTTCTCGTGCTCTCAGCTCGTTGTCGACCGTCTCGACCCTCTCGTCAACCCGGGCCAGGTCCCGTCTCCTCATCTCCATCAGATCGTCGGTGGAAACTCTTTCAACGTTACCATGGACCCGAATGTCAACGACATCTCCCAAACCTCCACCTGCACTTCCTGTCAGTTCACCGAAGACTTCTCCAACTACTGGACCGCCGTCCTCTTCTTCAAAGCCCGAAACGGCACCTATAAGCGAGTCAGCACCGTCGGCAACGGCCTAGGCTACTCCGCATCCAACGGAGGCCAGACAGTCTACTACATCTCCAACGGCGCCGTCACAGCCTTCAAGCCCGGCTTCCGCATGGTCGTCGGCAACCCCGCCTTCCGCACCCAAGCCGAAGCCCGCACCAACCCAGCCCTCCAATTCACCTGCCTCGCCTCCCCTATGACCCGCTCTGGCTACCGTTACGACTTCCCAACTGACACCTGCGCCGGAGGCATCATGGTCACCGTCCGCTTCCCCACCTGCTGGGACGGCAAAAACACCGACTCCCCCGACCACCAAAGCCACGTCGCCTACCCCGTCAACCGCAACTGTCCCTCCACCCACCCGATCAAGATCCCCGAAGTGTTTTACGAGACGTACTGGGACACCAGACCGTTCAACAACAAGGCTTTGTGGCCGGCGGATGGGTCGCAGCCGTTTGTGTGGTCGTTTGGTGACAAGACGGGGTATGGGAACCACGGGGATTATATCTTTGGGTGGAGGGGGGATGCGTTGCAGAGGGCGATGGATGCGAACTGTAACAGTGACTTGATTCAGGACAAGTTGAATTGTCCGACTCTGAAGAGCCAGACGATTGTGAATGCGAACAAGTGCTCGATTCAGAGGAAGGTGAAGGAGGATTTGGATGGGTGGATGAAGGAGTTGCCTGGTGGGGGGATGGAGTGATTTTTTGTAGAAAGAGATGTGTTCTCGAGCACCTTGATAGGCAGTAGAAGGTGACCCCTGAATCCCGTGTTGGACCCACTTTTGACGACGATGTCATGCAGTCGGCTTCCCGGGCTACGAGACAGCGGGAATCAGCAGAGATGACGCAGTCAGCAGTTAGCCGAAGGGATACTTGTCTTTGTACCAGTGAGAAATCATCGAATAAGCATCATGTATGCAGCGGCATGATGCTCCTTGTTTATCTGATGGCTGACAGAGAATCAATCAGGTTCAGTTGACAGCTGAAGCTGTAGTGGAGCGGGGTCTTGGTGAAACGTAGTCTAGTGACAAACACCCCACGGGGGAAGCTCCAAAATGGCGGGGTTTTGCTTGGGAGCTGCCTCCTGAGCAACCTGGAAGACGAGTGAGGCAGCTCGCAATTATTTTGTGAGATATTTTAAGAGGCCAAACAACTGCTGCCGTTGGAGGCCTTATCGAGACCCAATTCTTGGCTTGTGCTTTGCCTCTTGGCGACTTCTCTCACTCACTTCAGCTGCTGCTTTGCTTCCATTCCCATTCACTAGGTACCCAACTTGCAGCTGAGCCTTCATTTTCGTCTCTCTTACACACATCTGCTTTACAGCGGCTGTTTACGGTCACTGATCACAGAGTAGCACAACATGGCAGCATACGAACACCTCCCCGATGGCGCGCACCAAGCAGGTGGTGGTGTGTCTGGTCGCGTACACCAAGTGAGAGTTTTCAAGCCTCATGTCCTCGATCATCTCAAGAAGGTCTATGGTGCATATGGTAAAGGCAGCTGGTCTCCCGAGCAGACAGCTGTTTTTCTGAAGACAGTTCAACACGATACACCCTCAGAACTTGCTTTGGAACTGGCCGACGATAAGGACTGGGAGGAGAGTACTTTTCTCAAGTACATGACTTCATCCGTCACCAGTGCCGTCGCGCCCCCTGAAGAGCAGGATCTCAGCTGGCCCCTGTCTGCCTATTTCATCAGCTCGAGCCACAACACCTACTTGACGGGAAATCAGTTGTCGAGTGACTCCAGCGCCGACGCCTACAAGAATGTTTTGCTCAGAGGGTGCCGTTGCATCGAGGTGGATGTCTGGGATGGAGACGAGCCGGATTCCGACAGCGACACAAGCATCAGCAGCAGTGACGAGGAAGTCGCGACATCAAAGCCTAAGAAGAGACTGAGCTCAGTCAAAGACAAGCTTCCTAGCTCCCTGACGAGCAAACTGGAGAAGACGTCTTTGGGTAAGAAATTGGATAAACGCATCAGCACCAGTCCCACGAACACAGCCCCCCGAACCACCGCCAACACCACTCCCACTACTAGTACCAAGCCCGCTACCAAACCGCCCACTCCCACCTCACCTCCCGCTACGAAGAAGGACAAGAAGAATAAGAAAATCAAGACCCCATACTCACCATCAAAAACAGATTCCACCACAGACTCAAGCAACACCCTCGTGCAAACCACCACAACCGAGTCTACCGGGCCAACGGACCCGAAAATCCACCGCTCTCCCTCTCTTAAAGAGCCTCGCGTCTACCATGGCTACACCCTAACAAAAGAAGTCTCCTTCCGCGAAGTCTGCATCGCCATCCGGGATTACGCCTTCGCTGTAACCGACTCACCTCTTATTGTTTCCCTTGAAGTCCACTGCAGCCCCGAGCAGCAACTCACCATGGTAGCCATCATGAACGAGACCTGGGCTGGCCTCCTCCTCCCCGAACCTAAAGAAGACGCCACCACCCTCCCGGCGCCAGGTAATCTCAGGGGTAAGATCCTCGTCAAAGTCAAGTACACCCCTCCCCCATCTGCGTCGTCTACCATCCTCTCGGGTGGTGACACTCCCCCAGAGAACGTCGATCCAGCGGCAGCCAAGCCAAAAAAGCCATCGAAGATCATCCATACCCTGTCAAAACTAGGAATATACACCCGTGGCGTGACTTTCAAGACACTTCAGCAGCCAGAAGCAACCATGCCCACTCACATCTTTTCGCTGTCAGAAGGAGGCGTCTCAGAAGTCCACTCGAAGTCCGCAAAGGAACTCTTTGAGCATAACAGATGCTATCTCATGCGGGCGTACCCTTCTGGGTTTCGCATCCGGTCGTCTAACCTCGACCCAGCGGTGTTCTGGCGTAAGGGGATCCAAGTCGTTGCACTGAACTGGCAGAACTGGGACGAGGGGATGATGCTCAACGAGGGAATGTTTGCCGGGACAGAGGGCTACGTCCTCAAGCCCGAGGGTAAGTTTTCTTTTTCCCGCGTACCCAGCCAACAAATTGATATTAATTTTACGATAGGCTACCGCCCAAACAAACCTCTCCCGCCGACCTCCCCCACCACCGCCCCGCAAGCCCAGGCAGTAACCCACTACACCATGGACCTGACCATCACCGTCCTCGCCGGCCAGGACATCCCCCTTCCCCTCGGCGACACCAAGGTCTCTGGCTTCCGCCCTTACCTCAAGGTCGAGATCCATGTTGAGGAGCCAGGAGAAAGGCACGGCACCACCGAGGCCGTCCCAGATGATGGCAAGGAAAAGGAGGGAGAGTACAAAGCCAAGACGAAGTCACTGAAGGGTATTGACCCAGACTGGAAGGGACAGGAGTTGGTGTTCAAGGGGATCCCCGGGGTGGTGCCAGAGCTGAGTTTTGTGAGGTTCTTGGTGAGGGATGATGAGATTGGGAAGGATAGTCTGGCGGCGTGGGCGTGTGTGAGGTTGGATCGGTTGAGGGAGGGGTATAGGTTTGTGCATTTGATGGATGCGAGGGGGGTGGAGACGGAGGGAGTGGTGCTGGTGAGGGTGGACAGGAGGCTGTATTAGACGGGGGGAGTGTGTGTGTTTTTGGCATAGCGTAGTCAGATTAGGTAGAGGGTTGATTTCAAGTCGTCAGTTTCTCGGGGCATGATGAAGTTCATTTGGGTTGTTGAATGTCTCATATCTCTATAGGTCGATCAACTGTTGGTATTCTGTTTGTAGAGGGCGAACTGCGCCAACCTTTCACGAGGTATTCCGAATCGACGGTGCTCTAATATCGTCGAAACAGGTTGTCCTTGCTGCTGCCGTTCGGAGTGCGCTCAATATTCTCCACGTATTCTCGTAAAGTCGTAGGAGCAGCCAGTATGTCTAATTTCAAGTTATTCACTGTCGCAAGATGGTCATTGCTTCGTACCTAGGTAGGTAGGTACCTAACACTTAGGTACCTTACATCAATAACTCTTCTCGCTAGCCTCATAGACACTTCAAGATATCAATGTTGTATACAACATGGAAGGACAACAAGGACATCAAATAAACAACCGAAAGGCAGACCTTCTTTTTTTCGCGTCCCATTTGGGGGAGATATTCCTTTACCTAGTTATACTACAAAATACCAAACTCGAAGATAAGCTTAAACCTAGGAAAAAACATAGGTGGGTACCTACCTACCATCAAGTCTCACTTCGGATGAAACATCTCTCAATAACGACGACTCGGACAAATTACTTAAACAGTGACTTCTTTTTACCAGGCTGCTTTATTGAACAACAAACATCGGTGCTTCGATAGATAGGCACTCCATGCGAACAACATGTACATCTACCTAGCACTCCGGAATTCAACGCGTCTCATTGGCAACGTTACCAGTCATACACATTACTAGAAAACACTCCAACGGCAACAAAAAAAACCTCAGGGTATCTTAGCAACTCTAGCTCTCAACCTCATCAAGCAAAGCAACCAAGCACCAAGTACTCCCACACTGTTACTCAAACAACAAACACCACCTCTTTTACTTTTTCTCCAAAACATAAAAAATCATATCCTAACCCTAGCCCCAACCCCAACCCTCCCAACCCATGCCATCCAATCCCTTCTGTTATCATCATAGCCGTAATTCTTAATAGACCTGTCCTTCACCTGAAACTCTTAAAACTCTTATGCGCCAATGGACTCGTAATTCCCAACCCCGAACTCCCTCCCCCGCCAACCCTCCCATGCCCATGATACGACCCTCTATCCCCCTCCCTTTCCCTCACCCTCCCGCCTCGCGCATGATGGCTCGGCGTGACATTCGCACAAAACGGACAAATGTAAATCGACGTCTCCGTCGCATTCACACACCGTTCGTGCAAGTTCATCTCGCAAGATTGACTGCCATTCATGTCAGCAAACCCGACCCAGCTATACACAAGTCACAGCAACTTACCACTGAACCAACAACTCATTCCTCCCCACCTCCCACCTCCCACAAACACACCTCATCCCCCCTCCCCCTCCCAACCTCCCCCTCTCCCCCGTCGGCGTAGGCAAACTCACCTCCGTCATACTCGCCGGGCTCAAACTACTATTGTCATAACTCCCCCTATACCCCCCACCGTTCCCAAAACTCGCGCTACCCGACCCCCCAACAACCGAGAACGATCTTTTTGGCTTCGACGCTGAAGCTGGCGGCCACTGCCCACTCCTCTGCCTCGCTTCCCGAACCTTTTGCAGCTCGCTGACAGCATCACCGGGTACCTTCCCCGTGGGGGTCAAGTCATTCACATTGACGACCGTCTCCCCGTCGCTATCATCATCCTGACGCTGAAAACTTGTTGTATACGACGCAGAGGTGGCCCGGTGAAAGGGGTGGATAATCGATGGCTTAACCGGATCGGGAAGAGCAAAAGAGGTGTTTCTGCTGGGGATAATAATCGGGCCTTCGTCGTCGGTAGAGGAGTCGTCGTCTTCTTCGTCTGATGACGTCCATCGCCTACGTTGGGTGCCAGAGTGGGAGCTGTGTCTCTTCTTGGCGCTGGTTGGTTCGTCAGTTTCTACGACCACTGTAGTTTCTACTCTTGCTCTGCCGTTGGCGTCGATGGTGAATTTGGCTTGGGTCCGCATTCTCGGGCCGGATGTCTCCGGAATAGAGGTTAGACTTGACAAACGGGAGTGTTGCTGGCTTTTGAGAGGGGAGCTTCTTCCGCTAGGGCGGGAAGATTGGTTGATAATAGGCCGGTTGGCGCCCACGCCGGCATTGTTGATCAGCTGAGATTGTGGACGAGGAGCTGGAGCGAGAACAGGCAGCGCTGGGCGACTTGATTGTTTCTTGCCTCTATTTTCACTAAAGCTTCGTGTGAGGCCGGGTCGACCGACCGACTTGATAGGTGAGCTGGCCAGCGCTCGGTCTGGCCTGCTTGAAGGCACGTTTCTTGCGCTCGACGAACGGCGAAGCTCACCTCGGGCTGTTGTTACTATTTTTTGCGCAGATGGTGCCCTGCTCGTTGGCTGGATAAAGTCCTGACTTGTTTGAGGGCGTGGCGCGATTGGAACTTGCATAGACTGGTCATGGGACATGGTATCAATGTTGGCTGACTGCGGCCGGCTGAAGATGAGCCCGGGATTCACCGCGCCGCCAGTACTGTTCATTCCAAAAGCGTCTTCCATAGTTGTAGGATAATGCACCGCAAACATGGCCTGCTCGGCCGCGGATGTTACGAGGGCCGGCATGGGCGCTTGGGATATGAGAGGAGCCTGGTGGTCTCTAGTGGTGACATGGCTGCTTTCAAGATCGACCGTGACGTTCTGTGCCTGCATCATGTTGGCATTCGGCCAGTCAACCGGCGTGAGAGGTTGATGTGAAGTTGCTTGGCTCTGGAACATATCACCGCCATTGGCGCCGTTGGCACTAAAGTCAACATCCATCCCTCCCATATTGGGGTCCATACTGGGTTCTTGGTCCCAAAATGACCTCTGCGGTGCATATCCTGGACCGCCGGCTGGTGCTGATAAGGGATACGAAAACATGTCGCCAGTGTTGGTCACGAAGCTACCCATCTGTGGTTGGGCAGTCGCCAAAAAGTCTGGGTGGCCGAAGCCCTGATCATTCTGCATGGCTGCCGCGTCAAGCTTGGGAGCAAGTGTCCGTTCACCCTTCCGAGCAGAGGGCGGTGGGGTGACCGTTTGTCCCTGGGGTTCCTCAACAACTGTCCCACGTCGTACCTTCTTCGAAGACCTCTCAGTCGTCTCTGGGTTTCGGCTCGTTGGAGTTGACTGTTGAAAAGTCGGGGTAGATAGTTGACTTGGGGAGGATCGCAGAATCTCGGACGGCTCAACGGATGGTAGCTGCAGTGTGTTGGTGGTGGGTGAAAACGTTTCCCCCGAGGACAATGCCCGTTTGTGGGCCGAACCAAGGTACGGGGTTGCTGGACCAAAGCTGGCAAAGAGACCTTGGCTGCCCCTCAGGTTCCCCGGAGTCGAGTGGAAGACGGAGTATTCCTCGGCAAAATGAGGAGTCCAGCCTCCAGACTCGTCGAATCGCCCCGAGTTGTTTTTTGGTGTTTCGAAACGGGGACTCGGGAAAATCGAAGATGTTGGTGTTTGTTTGGGAGTGGGCGGCTGAGCGTCTGGGTCGCCAAAGCTGCAGGCTTGCGATCAGCAACGGAAACATACATACCTTCCGCCTGATCCAAGGGAGGGAGGGTATGGGAGCGCACCTAGAGACTGGCTGATCCCCACTCATAGCAGATTCAAATTTCCCTCAGTGTGTATATCATGGGCCGAGCGAGTGCTCCAGGAAATATCGACCGGCGTTGCTTCGGACGTCCAAGGTGCACCGGGTAGAGTGGCAATATAGGCAGATTCGAGGTAGAGAGGCTCCTGTTACTGGAGCGGGAAGGGAGGATAGGTATGCGGGGGGACACGGGAGAGAGGATATGGCGTGGATTCGTCAATTTATCAGGGCCCAGGCTCTATGCTCATAGAAGATATCCAAGCGTCGTCGACATTCGTTTCGTAAGCAAAGTAAACATTACAATCTGGCGTCAAGGCGGCACGGTCAGCAAACGGTTTTTTGAGGTCGCCTGCGCGGGGCTAGACAGATATCAAGACATGATAATAGAGAACAGGGCGAAGCTACCAGACACTTTCGATCGTAGTCGTCAATAGTCAGGAGGAGAGAGAAACGAAACAGGAAAAGAAATCCTGACGAGCCCGGATCAGGAGCAACGTGCGGATATATCTCTTTCCCGGATCCCTGGGGGCCGGGAAATGCAAAAGCCTGGTTGGAACAAAATGTACCGAGATATATTATTGTCGGGTCTGTGCTGAGGGCGGGTGGATTTGCTCGCGAGGGACCCAGAAGCCCTGGTTGGCGGCACGGGTTGCCCCTGTTCCCTTTCAAAGCAGCGATCAGCTTCAGAGAGTCTGGCGATACTCGCTGGGACGGCGGCAATCCAGACAAACAGTTACTGTGCGATGTTTGACTGGCGGCGGCTAACTGAGCGGACAGCGTCAGTACAGCAGGCAATATAGATGCAGTGGGGGTACAGGCCGAATGCCTCGCCATTCCGAGCACTTACCCTCGAGATGCTCCGGCTTGAGTGTCCCTGGGAGATGGGACCAGGGGAGGGGGTGCTGCAGTGCTTCAGGCATGCAAGCCTTCAACATCCAATTGTCCCCCGCTTCGGCTTTAGTGCCGACATGCTCACTGCAGTCCGAGGCCGAGACTGTGCATCGGCGGGCTGGCCACCGCATGTGTAGAAATGAGAGAGGCGGTGGGATGCGTGTCTGCATGTCAGAGGGGTATTCTCAATGAGTCAACCGCTGCTCTGACCCCTGTCGGCAGCCTGCTTGGAAGTCCAGCTCTGGCTGAGGTTGGTCGTGAACAAGAAGATCACAACCCCGCAAGTCAGCAGCTGGAGACATGGGCTGGGTGGAGATCGCAGCCTAGGCACGTGGTGGGGTACCTCTTCCATCAATCGATCAAAAATCACAGACATCTTTTCCTCCATTCCTCTCACAATTCAAGTCAGACATTGGTGACTCCGATCTTATTGCAGGAATCGGAATATCTCGGCCAAATCCAACTCTCTTTGTGTACTCTCTCAAGCGAAGGTCTCATTGTCCCAACTACGTCTTGGATCCTTTTCCTACCCTGGACCTGTGATCGTCTTTGCTTCCCAACCAACCGATCTCCTCATGAATGACATGCTTCTCCTCAGCTGTACAGCAATCGCTGGGTTCCTGCAGCTGCAAAATTGGCGCATAATCGGTACGGATACGGTGCACCTTCACAACCACATCAGCTCAAGCCTCAAATCAACAAAGCAAGTGTGGTAAATTAAACAAACCCCCCCAGGTTCCAAACTCTATCCGACTCTGGTTCATCTTCTTTCCCCGACGTCGTCAAGTTTATGCAAACCCAAAAATACGTCCCATCCAGATGGTAACCTATCCCCTCCTCCTCCGAGTTTACTGTAACCTCAAGAGGCTGATGAAACAACTCCTTTTGTCCAATACAAAAACCCAGTTTTGAATCCCCACAACTCCCATCCAGTCGTTCCAACAACCTTTGCAGACACGTACCTCCCACCTCGGACTTATAAGACCATCAATTGGCAGGCCAACCGAACCAGTCAAAACCCCCAATCTCTTTTCCATCCATCCATCCATCCATCCATCCATCCCCAACTCCAGCAATCCCCTCTCATCAAGAATCAAGAATTCACACGAAACCCAACATCAACATCCAATGAAGCCGGATATAACATCCCCTTCCAGTCGTGACCGCGTTGCAAGATCCGCCAAGAAAGCTGAAAATCTGCAAGCACTTTAGATCCCTGCAGTTCCCGTCCGCCCTACCACCCTAACCCTCCCCACTTAGTACCCATACCCGCCTTATTATCACCTAACCCTGGGCGGTTATCACTCCCTCACCCATCCACCCAACACCCCAGAAAGAAAAAGCACACCATACCCATTGGTCTGCATAAACTTTCGACATGAAGGAAATACCACCACTCACCTCACCCACAACCTCCCGCCATCTATCGTATCAAAGCTGGACAACAGCAAGTGAGATGAAGAACAAGCCGTCAAGCTTTTTCCACGCAAATATTCAACAATCTCTCAGCAAGGTTCCCTGAACAAAGATAAAAATATGAATGAGAATAGGATGCCCACCGTATCCCCCTCGGTATTTTCACGGCCCTCGTCCAACAACAGCGTCAACCGCCCCCCCAAATTTGGTGCCGAAAACCACATTGAACTGAGACTGGCTAACTACCTAGCATATTGGCATTGCTCTATCTCTTCCTTTTTTATATTCATCTTAAACGAGAACGTAGCTATCAACCGATTAGTTTTCTAAGATACCTATATTGAACTACCTACGCCTAGGGTTAAGGTTCTCAAACCAACCTTTACTTAAACTATAATGTCCGCAAGGAAAAGCACCCACCTTTAAACCTAGTAATCAGCATCATGTGTATAATAGAAGCGGGAGACGATAAATCGCATCTCCCCTGTCATCAAAAATGCCCCGCGCGACACATTGTAACTGTGTGGTTGATACTGCTGCTTGACGGGACAACCCGGGTGTAAGGTACCTAGTCGAGGCCGTGAATATACCGAGCGGACGCGGTGAAAATAGAGGATTTAATCTTGATGGATGGGATGGGATGGGATGGATCGCATAAACTTACTTACTTTTGCTACCCGCCCGGCCCATCCAGCAATTCACAAATCATGGAAAATCATTGATGACGATGTACCTGCATACTACCACTGTCGTTGCGGTAATCCTCTCCCATCTCCATCTCATCATCTACATCCCTCAAAAAGGCACATGTAAAGTCCTTCGCCAATTACTATCTCCTCAGTTCAGCGGCTATCACCCCCTCCCACACCCAAATCGCAACACCCTAGGAGTCACCTCCTGATCAACTGGCACAGATTACAAAGCGGTAAGAGTTCATACCCTAAAAGACAACCATATATTTCCAGTATTTTTGAGGGTACTTTGAGTTCAAGGCAAAAAAAAAAAAAGAATCAATTCGCTATGCGACCCCCATCCCCCCTTATATTAAAAAACCCTCCTCTTCCTCCCCTCATCGCATCCAACCATCCCACCGAACCCCCCCTATCCATATCCAATTTGTATCCTCCTCTTACCAATCACTCAAAAAAGGGGTATCTAAACTACTCTCTCTCTTCCTTCCGCACTATATATATACTACCTACTGCAAAACAAAAACCAAAAAAAAAGAAATCAAAATTAAAGCCAAGAAAACAAAAAGAAACGGATGAACCAGCCATACGAAACAAGTAAACAAAAAAACAAAAAATGTGCAAAGAATCGAAGTCGCCAGCCATAATGTTGTTGTCCAAGAGTGGAGAGAGAGTGAGAGAGAAAACAAGATGTTTGATTGTTGGAAATTAAACCCTTGATAAAAAAGGTAGAATTGTTGAAAGAATCAGAAAGAGAGAGAAAATTCGTCCAACTTCAACCCACAGGGTAAAGAAAAAGAGAAAAATCATCGCCATGCTCCCAAATACCAAAAGTCTATAGGCCCTTTTTGCTCCAGAGAGGAATTATATTCCAAGAAATGTAGCTCATTATCATCAAAAAATGAAATAATAATGAAATCTTGTGTCATATTTTTGGTATCGAGGTTGTGTGTGCGTGTCATAACGGCATTCATAGCGATAGTGTTGTTTGTGTAAGAAAACCTTAAGCCGCGCTTAAATCATATTCGCGAACCCGTCCATGGGAGCCATGTGAGGGATGGGACTCATGATGGCTGTTCTGGGCGGTTGCGGAGGAGCTGACGTCGGGTGGAGTTGCAAGTGTGGAGAGAGGTGTCGGTGGAAGTGACGGACTGGAGGTGGCTGGAGTTGGATGACCGGCTGCGGTGGCGGGGGTTGGCTTTGCTGATGTTGGTGGTGTTGCTGCTGTTGCTCCTGAGGGGACTGCTGGTGCTGTGCAGGAGGCGGAGGAGGAGGTCCATGGGGCGGATGCTGGCTCTGCACCGGGGTTGGTGTCTGCCTCTGGTTCTGAGCCTGCTGAGACTGAGACTGAAGGGAAGCTGGAGCGGGATTGTTTGCCGTCGACACAGGCGTCACCGGACCCGTGGCCGGCTTCGCCATGTTAACGGCTGCAAGAGCACGGGTATGGCTGCTCTCCCTCCTCCGCTTGGGCGCGTCCTTGATCTTTGGGTGCGTGTGGCACTTGTAGGCATGCCGGAACCAAGTTGTCCCCTTCTTCTTGCTGCTCACCAGCGCAATCCATTCGTTGCAGCTGCCACACAGTCCCTCCCAGACATCAGGATTTCCATCCATGCGTCTCGTCTCTTGAGGCTCCTGGAATGGGCTACCCGTCGCGGCACTGATGCCGTGTGTGAAACTCTTGTCGTACCAGAAGGCAGAGTTCTTCAGAACAAGCCACCTTCCAGGCTTGCAGATACCGCACCATCCTTCACGCTTGTTACCATGTCCGCGAACCCATCTCGGGGTGTACAAGTCACCCTCAAACCTCAATTCTTGCTCATGAGGAATCAAGTCGGGGTCCGATGGGTTCATATCCTCTGGCGGCGGAGGAATTTGCTCCTCCTGAAGAGAAGCGTACAGATCGGGGGGGTCAGAAAGGTCGGCGTAGTGGCTGTGGAGGGAGTGAGGGTCGGCATTGCTCTGAAGCATGCGGAACAGACCATGCGAGAGCAACGGGGGCGCGTTCTCAAACTGATGAGGATGGTGATGATGTGTATCATGGTGGAACACATGCGACGGAAGTTGCGTAGGCAGAAGCATACTGTTCCGCTGGAATGCCGGCGCATTGCTCATCAAATAGGGGTGCTGCTGCGCTGCCTGGAGGTTGCCATAGTTCAGAGGAAGCGGGCCGTGTCCAATGGTGGGAGAAGAATGACGAGACGACATCCGATTGTGCGGGTTAAAGACGTCCTGAGGGTGGTACACAAAAGGAGAAGGTCTCCGGTTCGCCGTTCCATATGAACCAGTAGACCACCTCTTGTTTCGCGCGCTTTCCACCGAGTACGGGGCCGCGCGAACTCCTGGCCGTGGAGAAGGCGAGGCACGCCCTCTGCTCTGGGTTCGAACCAACTCAGACCGGCTCTGCGGTGTCATGCGTGGAGAGGCTACCGGGGACAGTTGAGTGGACGAGATCATCGAGTTTCGGTTGGATGGTGGTGGGTATTCAGACGTGAAGGAAGGCGCTTCAGAGAGGGTTGTGGAGAAATCCTCATAGGGAGGCATTTCAGACATGCCGCCAGACGTCGACACTGTAAAGGACGATCCAGACATTCTGCGCGGATTCAACCCATTCTCAAAGTTGTTGGAGTCCCCTTCCACCGGTTGACCAGGATACCTGAGATCGAGAATGGGTATCGCCTCGTCAGTGGTGTAGGCTTGCCCAATATTCATCTCAGGGTCCAGCCCGTGAATCTCGAAATGGTCATCGCAAGGCTTTTGTGGCCAGGAATCTGAGGGGATGGTTAGCCCCTCGAAGCCGCCATAGCCTCCTCTGTTAAAACACTCACTGCTCTCCAATGTAGTCGCCGGATAGAAGTCCTGGTGCATGGAGATAGGCCTCGAGGACATGCCATCGCTAGGCGTCTGCTGCATCTGCAAAGACGATGAGTCCCAAGCTGGCAAGCCTTCGTACGGCTCTGCCACACAGTACGAGAAGCCTTCGTGAATAGTCGCCGGCCTCGGTCTCATTCCCTGGGATGTTGGCGTCGACCACATCCCCTGCGGCGGTGCCGTCACCGCCTCGGTCTTGGGGGGCATGGTGCCACCGTTCATGGTGACGATGGGTTGAGGATGGGGCGACGTTATCTCTCTCCCAAACTGATTCTCGGAATTCTCGAAGTTGAAGGCTGGTATCTGGATTTGCTGCCGTCTATAGCATAATGTAAGTTCCAGTGTCCCTGGTTTATGGGGAGTAACAATCAACGGGGATGGCGTACAATTGAGAGGAATCCATAGCACGACGGTTCTGGTTTAGAAAATAAAAAAGTGTGTGGTTAATCTAAGATTTGCCGGAAGCTGAGAGTAGACAACCATCCAATGGTTAGCATGAATACTCGAGCGGAACGAGCCCTGGCAGTCGAGGGGACCCCCGCTTGTGTATCATGGGATGCTCACAAGCCGTCTTTTGTAACTTACTGGGAACTATAACACGCTCAAGGGCCCAGTCCCGAGCATCAGATAAAGTCGAGTCAACGAAATGGAGAATGTAGGGCAAGTAGAGGCTGTCGTGGCCGTTGGTGGAGGTGTGTCTAGTCAAGATTGATATTCGAATGGTGGTATCAGGAGTGAAGGAGTGAGTGGACTGGATGGTTGTTTCCGAGTTGGATCTCGGTGATAGCAGGGAATGAATGTAAAGCCTCACGTTTGGGCCAGATGTGTCAAAGTGATGGAAGATGGTGCGAGACAAGGAGTGACTGATCGCGGCGTCGAGTGCTGGTAAAGGAGCGTAATGAGTTGGGTCGAGAGGCAACTCGTCAAACCGTCGGTTCACACTGGCGTCCGTCCGGAGGCGGGAAAGAGAGCCAGCTCTTGGTATTATAGACCAGAGGCCGATATAAGGGGCGAAAAATACTTGTTAAAGGAGTGACTGACGAAGAGGGAAGAGAAGGAACCAGTGTGAACACTTTTGGGGGGTGGGACGACGCGGAAAGAGGGAAAAAGAAGGCCGGATGGCGGGGCGTCGTAGGACCCTGGGGGTATATGAGAGAAAAAAAAGTATCGCTGGCACAAGAGGGGCCTGCCCGAGGGACAGTGGAGGGGGAGGGGCCTATAGCTCAGCACGGTCAAGCTCGGAACGTCGGTAGGAGCTAAGCCGGATTTTCCTGATACAAACCTGACCTGTGTCTGTGGATGTCAAGGACAGGTGGTGTGCGAGCATCTGCTTGGCCTGCCCCAGAGGACGATGGGCAAGGATCATGAGGGCCAGGGTGGGCAGCGATGGACAGGGGGGTCAGGCAGGGTTACATCTGTTCATCGATGACGGAACACCAGGAGGTGTGCGTGAGGATGAGGGCGCGGTATGAGAGGATGGAGAAGGGTGGGTTGGACCAGGGTTTGGGTTCAGAACATGCCTTTCTCCATCGGAAAAGAAGGGGAACCTGGACAAAACGCCGAACTAGGGCAACCAGATGCGAACGGGGCCCTGGGCAACGAGGATATGAAGCCAGGAGACAACGGTCGGTAGAACAAGGCCAGAAAGGGAATATCGAGACGAGGAATAGCGGACGTTGGTGAGCAAAATGAGCGTAGTCTGTCCTAGAGAAGACAGACAGCGGAGGCGTGATATCCACTTGGACAAGACAAAGGGGGGTGACGGGGGACGCAAGGCTATTCCAGCCTGGGACTCGGCCTGTGGAGGCCGAGGCTGGGCAGGGCCATGGGAAGATACCGAGGAGGTGGCTTGTCTCAGCACCATGCCCCGAGAGCGAAGGTTGAGGTGGCAACCTCTCGATATCCAGTCGGTAGAGAAAATAGAGTTTGTTGGGGGTCGAAATCACAAAGAGAATAGAAACAAGAAGAAAACAACGAATAGCAGGGTGTAGTCTTGGGTGACATCTTGGTCGGGCCCCAACGTCCACCGGCTGTCGAGGCCAAACGGTGCGGGAGCAGCTCACGGACCGAGGGCTAGCCATCTCGCGACAAAGTTGTTTGACAGGCAACCTGGCACAGCAAGTTGCGATTCTGCACCGAAAATCCAGTGTGGGTTACTCTCGATCTGAGTTGCAGTAGGCGCTGTGAGCGTGAAGAGGAAACCGATTTGCAACCTGGCCCAGGATCCCCAGTGGAGATCATGGCAGAGCATGTTTGGCAAGACCACATCGAGCAACGGGCGCCGTTTTGGCATCGACGATCCGGATCTCAGTCTCTGGGGGATTTCTCTCCGTCTTTGCCTGGTGCGTATATCAGGACCCGGCCGCGTGTCCGCGATATGTGGCCTCGAGGCGGCGCCCGACACCGGACGACATATTGCGTAGCCCAGGTGATATTCATCGTACCAGAGAACAGTAGAGGTGTAGAAATAAGGCGAGGGATCCTGTTGGTCAAATCGAAGGCTCAAGTCTTCTAGGGAACATCTGATAACCAAACCTATGGGTGTGAGTGGCCGACGTGACGGGTCTGGGGCGGCAGTCAGACGCAAGCACGGCCGGGGTCGGCCGCGCACAGAGATGAAATCTGGAGAAAGTTTTTTTTGATTGGCCATGGGTGAGGGTATTTCCAGATGTTCGCAAACAAGTCTGTGATTTGATATTGGCAGACGCGAATGCGAGGTTCTCCCTGTGCGGTGAGCTGGCGAGCTGGGCTGGTGAAGCCGGTAGCGAATCTGCAAGTGCTCCAGATGTTTTGAATCCCTCGGGAAACATTCGTTTAGCCTCAGCAGTAGGTTGGAATCTCGCGGGACGGAGCAATGGTGACAGGCGTTGGCTGTGCAGACAAGAGATGTCGTTGGAAAGAGACGCGACTGGACGCCCTGAGCACGGGGCAACGGGTTTGAGGTTGGCGTTGCAGTGGGTCTAGCGCACGTTCTGATTCGCTGCTGAGGTAATCGTCAGCAGGGACCCCCTGTCGGCAGCTGTCTCAGATCTGTCGCAGACATCGACCCATGTCACGCTACAAGTTCCCGAGTCGATTGATTCTCCGCCTTCTCTCGAGCCCGTTCAACGGTCGACTTTTTTTTCTTCCTTTCTTTCAATTCGAGATCCAGTCCAGATCGCAATCCTCCGAATCCCGTGCTCCGTAATTCCACCCTCTCCCACTCTCAACCCCGCAACTCGCGCCAGTTCGGCCTTGTCCTGTCTCGACGACACTAATTCGGTTCGGCACCCTCCCGTCTTTGCATCACATCGTTGGTATTAATTATAGAAAGGTCTGTGGACTTGCAGATGACAGGTACTTTGGTCAGGTTATCCCCACAGCCACCTCCAGACACCCACGACACCTCAGCCCGCCCAGTGTTTGACAGTGTAAGAGACGTGATACGAAGGATGGATGATCCAGTGGATCTCGAACCATAGAACTTCTCCTGGAGTGTTTCTCTCTGTCGTCACCTCAGTCACCTGTTCCTGAACAAGATCCGCTTGGATTTGTTTGGAAATGATAGATTCTGCCTTCTTTCCTGTCTTCTATGGGGCATTCTCATCACTGGTAGCGGGCCTTTTCTTGCTGCAGTGCTCCTTCGACCCCGAGGCTGCCATTTTGTTTCCCCTAATTCAGCCTGCAGACCCAGTCTCTCCATCTTTTGTTCGAAACTAACCGGCTTTGCCACGCCGCTAGGCCGGTCGTTGTTCATGCTGTCCGTCTGCCCGTCCCTTGGGAGCTGATCTCTGATTGCTTGGGTTCTGGCCTCCACGTCCGCGGTGGCGTCTTCCTCTCTTATGATCCCGTCTTAAGGCCTGGGTCGTCCAGGGTGGCCTGGCGTGATATTCATAGCAATAACAATTTTGGCTTATAGGGCTGTATGTAGTACAGACGAGATGGCGCTGAGTGTTGTACGAATGGGATGAATGCTCGCTCGTATTACTAACGCCGTCTAACCAAGCTTTGGCCCACCAGCTGGACCACCACCGGCAGTCGTCTTAGCAAGGGGAGGGCATCGGCCTTGTGCGGGGAAGAAAGGCCAGGCCGAAGCTGTGCCTCTCTTTGCCTCTCTCTGCCTTGTGCCTGACAGTCGGTCCCGTACCTGCGTCTTCCCCAATCTGCCCGTCTCACCCCGCGGGACTGCTGGGCCGCCGTGGCTCATCTACTCATTACACCTTCTCTGTGTACCGACCTACACAACAACCAACTTCACCTACCAAAAGCGCCACATTCCGGGGACCTTGCTCCTCACGGATCGTTGACGTTCTTCACAGCACCCTGGCAGCTGTCACCTTGTCAGGCCAAATGTTCCGGCGCTCGGACGCTAGTGTTTCTTCTACAGACCTTCGATGACATGTTCCGTACAAGGGTGTCTGCCCCTACATCCAGGTTGCTATTCCGGCGAGCCCGCATGCGTGGTTTTTCTTGTCTCCAGCAGCCCACCGCGGAGTCCGGTCGGTATGTGGGTGCGGTATGTCCTGTATAACGCAGATGGGTGCCTTGGGGCCAGCTCACTTGACAGGTTTTGCATAACAAAGTCAGCCCGATTGGGAAATTATTTCGCCTTTTAACCGTCCGTCCACGGCCCATAACTCGGCTCTTATGGAGATCTCTACATCCAATGACGGTGCGATCCTCCCGTCAGAAGACCAGATTATTACACACACAGGAGAGAGGCCGCCGGCTGCCATCTTTCTCTTCGGAAGCACTCACAAGCATACACGTATCTGATGATGGTGGGTTTACGTGGACAAAGCCTATAGACGTGGGGGTCCTTTTCTTATGCCACATCTATAATACGAGCAGGGCGTACGAGTCTTCTGAAAGAGGAAGGCCGTTAGCGGCCTCGACTGGCAAGCAAGTGAGCTCAGAGCAAGGTACCTATGTTGGAAAGAAGTAAGG
The DNA here is from genome assembly GCA_033296885.1 of Triangularia verruculosa. NCBI lineage: Eukaryota > Fungi > Ascomycota > Sordariomycetes > Sordariales > Podosporaceae > Triangularia > Triangularia verruculosa. The sequence goes on along the minus strand of MU863983.1, from coordinate 109,884 downwards.
CAACCCACAGATACCGGACCAAGCCGTCGGTGCCGAGGGCGCGTATAGTTGGAGCGAGAGATAACTCCAAGGTTCTCTATTGCCGGACTCGGTCCGTTTCGTTCTCGTCACATGGTTCGACCAGTTGCTGGGGCTTCCTTGGCCGCCCTATGTCTGATGTGAATGCTCTTCCGTTCTGTTCACTCGGTCAGGCCCGTCTGCTCCGTTCGTCTGAAAGAGAACCAAAGGTGGTGGTCTTAGCGATGAGATAACACATACGTAAGAACCGGTGGCTTGAGGGATATATCACAAATACTCCTCGCATGGTATGTGCAATCATGAAATGGGCTTACCAATTCGTGCAAGCCAGCAGGCAACCCGGGACGACAACCCGGTCTTGCCATCTCATCATCATTCCCATCTCATTAAGATGATCTGTCAAGAAGAGAAAAAAAAACCTACCGTAGGTACATTCCATGCCAGGTGTAAAACATCTCAGCCACAATCACAAACCTTGACCAGCACAGACAACCAAAATCTTCCTATGCAGGATTCGTTTTGCGATTTCCAACACACCATCAGTGCACAATGCCACTTGAAACTATTCCTACGACGTACTTTTGTCTCCCCAACCCATTCTCCCAAAATGGCAGAGGTTCGGACGAATCCAACTTGTAACAGACCCGAACCCACGGGCACCCTCACCTCGTACCGACGACATACGTATACTCCCCATCATACCCCCCAATCCTTCATCGTACACGACAAACTGCGCCGCAAAGCTTATAACCAGATGGATCAACTTCCTTACCGTTGGCATCCTTCCATGAGCGGCCGATTACCATCCCCTGCCCAGGTAACTCGGCATAATTCTTCAGGCACGTCAAAATCTCACCAGATCTGAAAGTCGATGCGTTTCAATGCTATTAATGTAGACAACCATGTGTCGACCAAGTATCACAAAATTGTGGAAAAAGAATTGTGATTTATTCCGTACATCTGGACACACGGCAAGGACCAGAATCCTTTTGGTGTCCCCTCTAATGAGGCTGAGGATATTCCTTCAAGCCACCTATTCGTCAGATCACCGAGTTTGACCGAGTTCACCGGGGACTCGGACTTGCGGTCTCATAGCTGGTTGTTCGGTGTATATTTCATGAGACTGACTAGGGATATGTATGTTGTGAGAGCTTTTCGGATGCTGTTGAGAGCTTCTGAGATGTTGAACAGTCGAAATAATGGAAAAAGGAAAAAAAGGGAAAAAAGAAAAGAATTACCAAACTGACACTTGAACCACAAATATTGACTGCATTAGCTCTGTCTACCATAATGTAACAGCCATACCAGAAACACCCCCTCTCACAGCCAAATCGCAAAGGACACAACAAAAAGCGTTTTGTCTTCAACCTTCCACATTCATACCTGCTGCCGGATCGCACAGCATCTCATCATCTCTCTCCCACAACCCTAACCTCTCCAGTTCAATGCCCAGTAACAACCTTTCCGCCTTGTGATCACCCACCACCCTTCTACCACCCCTCTCAACTTGACAACCTAGTTTACTTCTCCCCATTAATCCTCCTCCAAACCTCCCTCTCGGCTTCACTCAACTTCTCCCCCGCCGCCTTCGCATACCCCATCACGCTCCCCAACACCCCTCCCTCCCCTTCTCTCTGTTCTTCCCCCCCATACCCTCCCTGGCTCACACGTTGCTGATACCCTTGAACACCACCACCACCGCCGCCAGATTCATACGGACTCGGCCCAGGCAGCACCGCCGCCCCTGTTGCTGTCCCGGGGGTAAAAGCAGTCGACGTCCCGCGCTGGTTGTAAGGGGTGTCTGGCGCTGGGACTGAGGTTTGCGGTGGGGGTGGGTAGCTTGGTGCCGGGGTGACTGCTGGTTGTGGGGGAGGCGGGCCTGATGAGGTGGTGCTGGTGGGAATGAGGAGGTGAGGGACTGCGCCGGGCTGTGGGGGCGGTGGGCCGTTTTGAGGGGGGACAGGGACGGAGACGGTTTTGGTGGGAGGTGGTTGGTTTGATGAAGGGAGGTTGTCAGGGGAGGCGGTTTGGGGGGTTATGCCGCTTGCTTTGGCGGAGTTGATGGGGGAGTTGGTGTGGAGGGGGATGGGTGGCATTTTTACGGTTGGTGGATCTGGTTTTGAAGTGAGGGTTTGTTTGTGGAAGTGAATGTTGAGTTATTGTTGGTTTATATGAAAGTGAGTTTAGAGAGGTGTCGAAGAAGGTGAGGTGTTCATCCCTCGAGGCCGCGTCTGAGAGGCGCGTGTAGGTGGCGACGTCATAGGGCTGGCGGGCAGGTGGTGGCAGCTGGGGAGGTGACTAAGGCCAAATGGCTTGACTTAGGGTGTTTGCTGCGGCTGAGGTGAAAATGGTGACAAAGTCCAATTCAATGACTATAGATACTTTGTTAGAACTGTTCAAGCAAGATTGGTGTGATGACTCGAGACCTCGTCGTCCGATGTAAGTGGTTGGAGACTCAGAAATGTCCGTATTGGGAAGGCGGTCAAGATATTCAACGCGCCATCTCCTGATTTGGTTAGCGTGAATGTACCACCATCAGCAGGGGCTCACCAGCCTCGTGGGATAATCCCCAACGGCCGCTGTGAAGCTCGCAAACCAATGGCGGCCAAATTCCAGCAGCAGCCAGCTTGAGGCGGCACAAAATAGAGAGCAACCGACTCTGGCGCCTTGCCCACAAACCATATATTCGTCTGACCAAAATTGGGTCTGAATAGCCTCGACAAACTCGCCCGAGACTACTCCGCGCATATCGGCTTTTGCCTGCTCCGTCTCCAAGTATTTAAACGAGAAAGCGCGTGTGGCAGAATACCACTGCTTCGCGGTGTCAAAGCAGCGCCTCCGATCGACCAAATAATCAGATACTTCGACACTCGACTATTTTCTACAGCAGCTGCAATAGATTCATCAGCATTTATCAGCAGATACTAGTTACAAGCATCACCATATACCCCAGCCAAGATGGTCGGCAAAGTCAGCGAGCGTGTCCTCGCGAGGGAGGGTAAGTATCGATCGACACTCGGGGCAGAATGGCCAATTGCTCACCACCATCGCCAGGACTCGAGCGCACCGACAATGGCATGAAGCAAACGAGCTGGCCCGACGTGCCACCAATCAACCAGAAGAATTACTACACGTAAGGAACAGCGAGTGTGCTGGACAGCTGGGCGCATCAAAACACTGACACGGCTTGGCTAGGGACTACATGAAGCGCGATGACCAGATCCTGTCGCTGAGATTACAGGCAGAGGCGAACCGAGAGAGACTCGTACAGAACGCCAAAGACCGCGATCGCGCACTCAACAACACCAATGGCGAGGTTGCGCTTCCCGTCGACGATCTCCAGGCCGAGGATGGCGGCCCTTCCTCATCGTACATGGACCCGTCGAAAATCATTGTGATACACCCCGGTAGTCAAAACCTCAGACTCGGGTTTGCGAGCGATGCCCTTCCGAAGACGATTCCTATGGTGCTAGCGACGAAATACCCACAGACCGAGTCCGAGATGTACGAGGCGCTACCACGACGCAAGTTCGAGGAGCGGGGCATGGATCAGCAGCATGGTGAGGAGTGGTCGAAGAAGTATCAGAAGATGTGTAATGATTTGAAGGTGGACATGCGCCAGAATAAGCGGAAGGTGTTGCCCAATTCGAAGGACCTGGTCGTCAACTTCAACAGGCGGACAGAGCCAGAAATCATCTCGCAGCATAACGATCCACTTCAGGTTGAGTGGACTGATGTCAGCACTTTGGAGGACGGGGGCTCAGAAGCTTCGGTTTTTATCGGCCACCAAGCCCAGCGTGTGCCAGACGACTCAAATCCCAAGTTCAAACTGTGGAGACCGATTCAACATGGCTGGTTGAACGAGAACGAATACCCTACCCAGGCACATCTTTTCAACGACCTCGAGACCATACTAGACCGAGCCTTCCGATGGGAACTAGGGCTGAAGAAGAGCACAGAGTGGAAACAGTACAGCTGCGTCATCATTATTCCAGATCTTTATGACAAGAAGTATGTCGAGCAACTCCTGCATCTCTGCATAGAGTGGTTCGAGTTTAGCAGGGTATCATTTATTCAGGAGAGCATGGCTGCAACGTTTGGCGCGGGCTACACACAAGCATGCGTGGTGGACTGCGGTGCGCAAAAGACGTCCATCGCTTGCGTAGAGGACGGCCTCTGCATTGAAGACTCGCGGATCAACCTCAAGTTTGGCGGATGGGATGTCACGGAGACCTTCATCAAGATGATGCTCTACGACAACTTTCCGTACCAAGAGATCAACCTTCGCAGAAGGTACGATTTCCTGCTGGCGGAGGAGCTAAAGATCAAGTACTGCACTTTATCGCAAGCCAACATTTCAGTCCAGAACTACGACTTCCATCTCCGCGCCCCTAATCAGCCAACACGGAAGTACATGTTCAAGTGCTATGATGAAGTTATCCTCGCGCCTATGGGCTTCTACGACCCATCAATATTCGACAACAGCCACAAGCTGGACAAGAGGCGACATCTGATTGACCGGTCCTATAATGCTTACGACGTGGACATGCCAGATGATCCTGCCTCGGCCGCCCAGCTTGCCATCTTGGCACACATCCAACCCTCGGTCACGCAGACCACCATCCCGGCATCTTCTTTCACCGGAGCCCCAGGGGAAGTGATGGCAACCCCCAACAAGGAGAGATCCAACCCGTTCAACTTTTTAGCCCATAACAACAACGCCAGCGCCACCCCGGGCACCTCCAAAGCCCCTTCACCCGCCCCCGACGCCGGGGTATCAACCCCCGTCCCTGCGCCTTACATCTTCGGCGCCTCATCCCGGGACCTCAACGGCTCCCCAGCCCCCTCGGCCCGCAACGGGGGCACTCCAGCTCCTAACGGCTCCTTCCACTTACCCGCCACATCCTTCGACAACAGCACTGCTGCCCAGCCCCTCCAGCGAACAGCCAAGGATCTCGCCACCGAGCGTGACTCTGTCCTCCCGGTGGCGCCCCTTGACATCGCGATCATGACGTCGATCCAAAACGCGGCGAAAGGCGACGAGAAAAAGGTGAGGGAGTTGCTGGGGAGTATCATGGTTGTTGGGGGAGGGGCCAAGATTCCGCATTTTGCGCCGTTTTTGGAGGAGAGGTTGAGGGCGAGGAGGCCGGATTTGCAGGAGAAGATTTTGGTGAGTAGAAGTGCGAGGGAGATGGATGAGCAGGTTGTTGTGTGGAAGGGGGCGAGCGTGTTTTCGAAGCTGGCGACGAATGATAGCTGGATTACGGGGGGGGAGTATAAGGTGCTGGGGAGCAGGTGTGTTTATCATAAGGTGCTTTGGCAGTATTAGTGGGTATGATGGGGGAGGGGGGATAGGAGAGGTAGAGTGGTTGGGTGTGGATTATGTGGAACAAGGTAAAGGGAGTTTTAAGGAGTTGGGGGGGTAATGGGCTGGTGAAAATTTATTTTGAGACAGGTGAGGAGATCATAAGGTAGTAAAAAATGTTGTTTGATGAGTTGTCGTGAATGAAAAAGTGATGTGGTGTTTTGTGACTCTGTCGTGTTTCTTGATGAGAGGGGGTGTTCTCTTATTGCATCGGACTTGTTGCTTAGTTGCTTGGTTGTGTGGTGATGGAGGAGAATAGTATTCGCAGGAGTAGACGTGATGGCGGGCAGAACCACCGCCCAACCTAAGGTACTTCCTGGACTGCTGGGCTTGACATTGTGTTGGATAGGTATACTTTGTGTGAGCTCTGACGATATCGAGACATTCTGTGGCGAGGAGAAGACTGCTTTAATAGGCAGAGTGGCCTCTTATATGTTTCTAGACATAGGATTATATATGAAGGGAGCCTAGCAATGAAAGAAGGTTTCCCAACAAAATTGTAGAGAGAGTTGCTTTAGCAGCAATTTTAACACACAGTCATCATTGTGTGGCAGGGCACATTGCCCTGCAACTTACTTCAAGCTTTCTGGCTCAGACCCATTTTTTCTTTCTAAAATCTCATGATCCAGGGTTGGTGGTGAGATTAGAGTGCACCGTGCGCGAAAAAAACTCACTCCATTTCTAGGTATTCACTCCTTTTGGGTAGAAGCGACTTGGATCTTTGTCTGCAATTGTTGTGGCAGGAACTCGCTCCTACAGGTCCAATTCATCGTCTATTTCACCTTGCAATGTCTTGAGCACAGCAATTTCTGCATTCTAGACTTATACTTGTCCCTTATCATGTTTGACAGTGGAGACTTGTTCACATGATAGATTTAGTGGGGCTTAGGTTGCAAAGATACCAAGGCGAGGCTGAAAATGTGTAGGAACTTGCCCCATTGAGTTTTGGTGGCGAAATAAAAGGTATTTGAAAACCTTTGAATGCCCTCTTGCATCATGGACATTCTTTTTCTTTCCGGGTGAAATGGAAAAGACCGCTGCTGCTTGGCGAATGTGATAGATCATTCATTATTCGTGAGGTGAGGACAAGACCGCCCGTGCCGCCTGCTAACATTTGGCTTCAAAGCACCAGAGAAATATCGGAGAAATATGGAAGAAGGGCTGTTTCGGACCCCTTTTCCCTAAAACGATGGTGGTTGAGTCAGCAGCCTATGGGTCACGTGAGCCCGTGTTTGTTTGCCCCTGCATCTCGATCCTCGCTCAACGTCACGTCGCGACTTATTGCCAAACGTCAGTCCTTGAATTGTGCAGGTACAACTGGCCACCCACCTTCTTGCTTATGACCTCTTCTTAGGGAACTTCCCATACGTGCCTTCCATTCCTCGTAATGATAAATATCTTGGCGGAGAACTGAGGAATCCTGATTGGTCCCCCACACATCACCTGGCTGCTGCTCATATCGAGCTCATGATCTTTGCCCAATCCCAGCTTTGCAGTGCAGCTTCTGTCTCGATATCCCACTCAAACAACGATCGATATCTGCCTGGTACCTGGGTAGAGGAGTCACACGCAACAAATCCTGCGCCCATACCAGGCATCAGGCCATCAGCTGAAACCTACACATTGTGAAAGGTTAGGTGTAAACCGACTGAAAATTTTACTCACTTTTAAGAGATTTTATTTTACTCTTTCCCTAGGATTCCTTCCTTTTTTCCTTGACTTCTCTTCGGTCCTTTGCCAGCAACATGTCTGAGGACAGGGAAGTCGTCGACCTCGGCGGGAGCGACACCGAGGATGAGGACCTTCGCATCGCCATCGCCCTTTCGCTCGGTCAGGATCCGAAGACCCATCGCCCCAAGCAACAAGGACAGAGTGAGATGATCGACCTGACACTTGACGATGGGCCATCAGCCGTGGAGAGTCGACCTGGTGGTGAGGACACATTGAACGAGGAAATATCTGATCATCCAGTTAGCTCGACATCGATGCCTTCCTCGAACCCTCCCGACTCTGCCCCGAAACCACCACCGTCGTCGTCATCAGTGGGTCTCTCAGCTCTCGGGTTGGATAGGAAGAAGATGGAGGAGGAACGTCTTGCTCGACTTGCCCAAAGGAAAAGGAAAGCTTCACCAGAGGCATCTGCTGCCCACTCCAGCCTAGACTCCCGTTCTTTTCAGCGTCCCAGAACGTTAGTCGACAACATTTCCGCTATCCATACAGAGCCTCAAGCGAGGAAGAAAGCCTTCGCAGATATGTCGTCACTAGCGGCCAAGGTTAGCTCAGATCTCACAAGTGCCTCAGGGAGTGCATGGGGATTAGCAAATGCGAAAAGTAAATCGACACTGGGTTCGCGTGACCATCCTCTTTCCATCGACGATACCTTTCCATCCAGACCTTCTCCAAGTAACATTCCGGTCCCATATCCTCGAGGCGTCGTCAAGAAGACCTGGATATACCCCAGCTACCCCCGTGCAGGAGACGATATCAAGATCGAAGAGGTTCTCCAGAAGGATATCCTAGAACTGGCCGTCATCAGCTCATTCCAATGGGACGAGGAGTGGATGCTGTCAAAGATCGACATCACCCGAACCAAGCTGTATCTCGTCGCTTTTGCGAACAGTGAGGCACAGGTAAGCATGAGCCCACCGGACCGGAAGAGGACCACTACTTACCAGGATTGCCACCCTGTCATCAGAAGGAAGAAATGCGGAACAATGTGCCCAAAAGCAGAATCCGGTTCTGCTTCCCACCCATGCAGGCCATGGGGTCGATGCATTCGAAGCTCATGCTGCTCAAGTATGAGAAGTACATGAGGATTGTGGTGCCGACAGGGAACTTTATGTCGTATGACTGGGGAGAGACGGGGACCATGGAGAATGTAGGCTTTTTCATCCTTTGTACTGGACCTCACTTGAAGCACATGACATCCCTTCATCAGATCTCCCACCCGGTCCCTGCACCTCCTCGCCGTGCATCTCAGTCCAGCCTTGACCTGTAGTGCAACACATCGACGCCTCAACCGTAGCCCCTGCTAACATTAAGATTCCGTAGATGGTCTTCCTCATCGACCTCCCCAAGTTTAACAACACCGAAGAGCGGGACGCAGTTCAAGGAAGTGGACTTACCCCTTTCGGCGAGGATCTCTTGTACTTCCTCATGGCTCAGGGCGTGGACCCGTTGTTGATCAACAGTTTGCGAAGTTATGATTTCTCGGAGACGAGGCGTTATGGCTTTGTTCATACCATGTACGTTCAGTGTTTCTTTTGTCAGCCTCCTATTCTCAAACAGTTATCGGGTGTTTCTCCTACCAGCCTACCTGGAATGAGCCCGGTCAGGAACTGCTGCTCCCGACAGCACTCATACCAAGTCATGACTGGCAAGTTCACATCGCCGAGTGGTGTATTGAGGGTTTTGCCTGTCCGAAGGCCAGGGCTCGTGGCATCTTCACTTTCTCTGCAGCCCGTCTTCTTGATGCTGGTCTTGCTCATCACGCCCCTTTTTCATCACGCCCCTTTTTCATCACGCCCCTTTTTCATCACGCCCCTTGCCCTTCTGCCATAACTGTTGCCTTCATTTGGAGTTTGTCTTCGCTTGGAGTTTGTCTTCGTCGGGGAGCACTGTTGGCAGATCTACCAGCATGGCGGTTGCTCGTGCGAATGATGGATCAAACCTAGGCCAAGTGGCGTGGCCACATGCAAGTAATAAGAACCATTCATGAGGATCATGGTTGGGACGGCAGGGAGCGGTAAGGATAGGAAATTGAGGGGTTGTGTGCGATGGATGGGTTGAGAAGCTCCAAGCGGATGCCAGAGTGGAAGTGTAGACTCCTTGGACGGCCATGGAAGGTTGGCTGGCGTGCCGGGTTGTGTGAACTGTGATCACAGGCTCCGATGGCACCACCAGCTCGAAGTCGAGAAGGGAGACTAAGAATCGCCATGCTTACTTTTTCCTCATACCGCCCATCGCGGCCACCTTCAATCATCACATTCACCTCTTTCTTAATGCACATCATCGAAGCACATGGTTTATTCTTTCTAGAAAAAGAAGAAACAATAAACGACGATTTCAACATGGGCTGACGTATTCTAGTGTTGGTTCTCATACTACGGATGAGGCTTGGAAAAGGACAGGTTGGTGATGTTCCAGGCCTTGTTGGTGTTCCAGGCCGTATTGATGTTCCAGGCCTTGGTGATGGCACCGAGTGTCCGAACATGGCTGATGGTCCACTGTAGGATATCCTGGGCTGGGCCGAGCTGTGTCTGCTCTCGGCCTTGCTTCCGACGACATCATCGAGCTCGACTATGTGGTAAGTCACCGTCTTCCCACATCGTGTCTCTCACCGTCAGGAGCTGAAGAATATTCTGCAGTGTGCCTCCCTTGGTGCTATCAACAGCAGTTTGATCAACTCGCTTTATTACGCTTGTCAAGGTAGGTGACTTGCCTGATGATGACCATCCAACTCCAAATCGGCCGCGACGATGGAGTTGATGATGGAGCTGAGGTGATGGAATTGACGATGGGAGGATGGTTGGTGAGAGATGGTAAACTGACAGCTGCACAACACTATATAGGAGACTTGGGGCTGAAAGAACTCTCAACCCGAACCCCGAGCCACAAGAAGGCCTCTGATCACGTGTTGGATCATGTCCGGGTATACTACCCATCCGAGGACACGATTGCCTCGAGCAAAGGCGGTAAAGACGTAAGTGTGGCTAGCCCTCAACAATAGGATAAGATGATGACATGTTGTTCTGACTGTTGTTGGGGAACGAAAAGGGCGCCGGCACGATATGCTTCCAGCCAAAGTGGTGGAAAGCGGCCACATTCCCACACGAGGTGTTGCGTGACTGCCGCTCGAAGAGACGGGGCGTGGTAATGCACTCGAAAGCGGCGTTTGTGAGACGTGGCAGAGGGAAGTGCGGGTGGGCGTATCTGGGCAGTGCGAACCTTTCAGAGAGCGCTTGGTAGGTTTTGGAAATTGTGAATGTGACTTGAGCTGACTATTGTTATCTGTGGCTTAGGGGAAGATTGACGAGTGAGAAGGCGAGCGGCAGGGTGAAGCTAAATTGCCGGAACTGGTACGTGTCTATCTAGGTTTTTTAGGCTGCTTGTGACTCTTGTGAGTCAAGACGGCTTGTGACAAGTGTATCTTGGTTGGGCCCGACGTGTGGATGACGAAGAAAGACTGACTGTGAACCGCCTGGGCGGTCTTAGGGAGTGTGGCGTGATTATCCCTGTCGAGCCACGAGAGGATAGGGGCGATCATGGGTGGCGACAGTTTGAGGGAGCTGTGCCGGTGCCGATGGAGGTTCCTGGGGCTAAGTTTGGCATACCGGGGGGGCACGAGGGTGGTCTTGTGCCCTGGTTTCACAACTGAATGGGCTACTCAATGTGGGATTACGGGGGTTTATTGTTGGACTACGATGGTCAACATTGGATTAGGAGGTTTGTATATGCTGATGATCATGAATATGAAGCACAAGTCGGAACTGAGGATAATATTCCGACTTGTGCGCGATAGCGCAGCCGATAAGCGAGTTCGTGAGACAAACTCTGTTCAGAAGGTACAGAGGTACTTGTGGGAGTCACGATGCCGTTCAGAGGCTGGCCGAAACTGTATCATATTGAACAAGCTCAGTTTGGCGACGAGCACATTGTGGCCGAGGTGGCTGAGAGTCACGATGCCATTCAGAGGCTGGTGGCGGTGGGATTGGTGTCCTAGAAGTCTAATTGAGAAGAGTTTTCACTGGAGCGTGCGTTGGCGGTTGGGGAGGAATCGGCCTGTTGGCGGGTGTCAAAGGCAGTCGGCAAAAAGGTTTGTGAGGATTTGAGTGAGGGTGGATCAAAGTGTGTTTCGTTGAGAAGATCGTGACCAGATGTTGAGTGCGGGCTTGCTGCCTCAGGAACCTGGAAACCTGGAAACCAGCTCAAAGCTCGATTTGCTAATCGTGTTTTGGGGTGTTTGGTACGGAGATAGGGCTATGGGGGGTCACGATCACAATTGCGTAGGGTCTACGTGGGTGAGTTTTCGCGGAGGGAAGCCTCCGGATTCGCCGAGGAGAGTTAAAGTGTTTGGTTTGGTTATGTGAGAAGGTATCTTAAGCCGAGTACCCACCGGGGCTGGACGATGACAGAAGAGAGGAATTATGTTACGGATTGCGATTGGGGGGGGGAGGGGGTTAAAGGGGAGGAAGCCGCTGACGGGGTATGGGCAGGGTAAACTGTCGGAGTGAGAGCCGAGGTGGCAACAAGCGTTGAGGAGATCGTTGTGCTGAAATCAGAAGCCACGAGCCACAAGTGCGGGAGAAGCGGACGGAAAATATTCGGCTGACGATGGACGCAACGGGGATGGCACGAGCCGGACGGGGACCGGCTAAAATGCAAGCCGAGAGATGGAAAAGTGAGCCGGTCGATAGGGACGTTCTGGATAACGCAGCTGGCGGCGGGTGGCCATGCCATGCCATGCCATCATTTTCTGGACCGGGGCAGATCGGAGATATTGGATCATGAGGCGGTCGACAGGGCGTCAAAGCTGGATACATGGGAGAAATTCACAGCGGAAAGAAAAAAAGAAAAAAAGCGACGAATTGTTCTATCCAGAAACCAGGATTGTGCTGGTTGTTGTTTTTATTGAATAGAAAGGGCTTGTTGTATTTGTTTGTTTGTTTCACAACTTCTTCCATTTCTTTTTTCTTTTCTTCAACAATTGGTGACCAACTACTGCAAAACTTCAGCCTCTAACCGACGACTAAAAAAAGCTTGACGGGTAAACAAGGATAACGAGCTTTGTTTCGACCGGTGAAAAGAACTTGGGACGGGAGAGAGAGAGAGGATAGCGCCACATTGGACGAAAGGGGTTAGTATAATTGCTTGGAAGCCCACCCAAAAAAAAAAAAAAGTCGAAAGGAAAAGGATTTTTTTGAGAGAGGTTGGGGGACGGATTTGGGCTGATTTGCCGGTTTTCTTTTGGCGGTTTTGGGGGGGTCTTTTGGGATGCGGTTGGAAATTGATACGAGGTATTGTTTGAAGCCTTGTTTTTAGGCGTTTTTTTGTTTTTATGCGAGGAGACTGCTAGTTTTCGAGATATAAGGTTTCTATTTGGTTGATGTTTGTTGTAGTAGTTGCTCTGTAGGTAGTGTTGTAATGGTGTTTTCGTTGCTCTCGGGCTTGGTTTGGGAGCAACGGAGTTGTAAATGGTTTGGGGTTGTTGTTCTACATTTGGAGCAATCAAAGTTGTCAAACTTGGCATATCGGTAGGCGTGGTGATTGCTCTTTTCCGTGTATGAAAGCTGTGATTTGAATTCCGATTGATTTTGAAGATGAAAGACGGCTTTCTGTGACGTTGTCTGGGTGTATTCCATTCGGGAAGTCTCTGACTGTAGGAAATACCCGTTTGATTGTTAGCTACCTCGTTGTCGACAATTGAATGAAATGAGACTCGTGACCGCCAAAATAGAAGTTTGGAGTCTCGATTATTTTGTTGTTGGCGAGGCTACTTGGGAAGAGGGCGAATAGCTAGAAATACATGAGTTGAATAGAGCCTTGGAGAATATGTAACATCAAGAATCTGAATTCCTGAAGTCTCGAGCAAATGATGAACTGGGTCGCTTGCTCCCTCGAGGCACCTGTGGAGTTGTCCTGCCAACCAAACACTGTTTGACTGGAAAAGGGGCAGGACCCACTTTTTCTCAACTTCAAGGCGATTATCCCAGCAACTTCTTGCTGCGCCTCACACATCCCATGACCGTAGAGCTACATAGATACTGCCGAATCCTGCATTTATCTTGAATCTTCACTAGCGACTCTGCGAACTTTTGGGCCGACAACTATGCACAGCTCACTTCCGGGGCGTGTTTTCGTTCCATCCAGAGGCTGCGCATGCCCAAATCTGCTGAGCAATAAATTTCCGTCTCGGCCGTTGTTTCCTTGACAGACTTTTCGACCTTGCGCTCAACGAACATGTCGAATGCTACACTGTCCGTCACGTCGAGATCGGCCAAGGCTTTCGCACTCGGAGCTGAGGTGGTCGTCGACAACGACATGCTCTTGCCAGCACAGTTTTGGGCCACGCACCCTTGATGTCGATGGTTCTTGATTTATTAGTATTTTATGAGCGATAGTAAACTGTTCTTGATACACTCACCCTCCAACAAGGTTTAAGCTCAGACGGTGGCGAGCCATGTGGCCCAGCCCTCTTCCACCAGAATTTCAGGTTCTCTGCAACAGACCGCTACGTGAATGAAGAGGAGACGTTATGGATGCTCTCTGCGCTCATGTTCAGTCTCATACTCTTGCTGTGGTCAGTATATACACCTGCTGTGACGGCCCTGGTGTTTCTGGGCCGGGACGTGTGCTGTAGACTTCGTGTTTGAATATGCTGACAATGGCGGCAGAGTAAAGAATGATCTTGATATGTATATTGAGACCTTTCAAAGGGCTAGCTATGTATGCATGGTCGACGTTGAAATGAGCACCGTTCAGGTACCTGTCTCATGAAGTTTCCCAAAGAGCCATAGAACGGGACCGGTGCTCAAAGGGAGAAAAGTCAATTCGGCAGCGTCCCTGTCGAAGGCGTTCCAACGGTAGGAGCCGCGGGTCGTTACACCCGTTTGGCTGGAAATGTGGAGGAAGATCGGCATTGTTAACACTCAAGGCGCGCGGCGGGTTAGGGTAGCATCCGCGGACTGGTCAAGATGCGACGCGTCGCGCAAAGATACCCGCATCACACACAAGGCAAACCAACACGGCTATATCCAATTGTCAGGGTGTGCTTACTATTGAACTGTTGCATATTCTTGGGGGAATTCAGCAAATGACATTGAATACTTGGATGGTGCAGCCAGGGACCTCAAGCTTTAAGCCTTGGATGACAACCGTGAAGTCGCGTCAAAGTGGAATAGTGAAAAGTGTGGCAACTCCAGGCGGTAAAGTTTCGATGGTGCTTGCCATCACGGCCGTTGATGGGAGCCAAGCATTGAGGCTCAAGTTCCATGTCAATATCAAGTTGATATCGAGTTTTGGTGATGGTGAATATCAACTGCGAGACAGTCGCGAAGGGGTCGCGAAGCACATGACCCTTTTCAGACGCGTTCAATATGCAGATGGAGGACAGCTGGCAAGGAATTGGGGAAGCCGATGCGGAGTCCCAATCAGCAATTACTCCGAGGGCCCGCTACCTACACAGTGTACTCGAGGGAACGCCCCCTTCCCCAGTGGGATCCGCTTAGGTGCAGCCGTCGAGATAAGCTTTACGCTACCCAGGGGCCCCTGTCCAGTCATGGTCCGTGGCTCAAGAAACGGGATCCACTTGCGACTGCGAGAGATGCACATCCATGATTTGCTACCTTCAATTATGCAGTTGCCAAGCCTTCATTTTCGGCGATATCTTCGTGGTGACGCCAGTCCAGGCCGGCTCTGGCCATCCTCCGTCACCATTTTGGCCTAAGCCGGCGGTTGCCCTGGATAGGTCCAAAATACCGCGCGTTTGGCCGGTTTCGTACTCGTCGGCTTGGAATTGTGAGGTCCATGATGTTTATAGACCGTAGACCTATCATCAGCAACGCTCGGCCAGCCCCTCAAGCAACTAAGGCAAGGAACCCGCACTCGATACAACATGCTCTCGCGTTCCTGAAAGTCAATAAAGATTTCAGGGATGTCTGACAGGCAAGATAGAACCTTCTGCAGACGGAAGCTTGGTTTCTTGCTTTCAGAGAGCAAGCTTCACGCCATCCGTAGGTTCATCTGAAGGTCTGGGCAACAAAGTTGAGCTCGTAGAAAAAGCTATCGTTTGTTTATATGCTTTAGAAGATATCTATATGAAGAGGACGAGTCCTCCCCATATCTTTGTTTCGCCGTCTTCTTCTAATTCCACCGAGTTGTCTTTCACATGCAAGTCGGGTCTCTGCGCATCTAACATCGATCCCCCTTCATCGAGCAGTCATTTCCGGCTTCCGAGCAGCGCCACTGCTTGTTCTCAGTCGCCCACCTGCCAGATTCCCCTCACAGCGTGGGGAGGTCCCGGGCCCTTGGGGGTCGGTTTCGATTGCGTATTTGCACCTCAACAATCTGATCTAATCGGCGCACACGCACGCCATGGCCCGGAAGCCCGCCACAGCTTTCCATGGGAGGGTGAAGCAATAAAAGGCCAAAGCGAGGGTGAAACGAATAGGACCGAAGCGACTGAAAATGAGGGGCAGACACGACCAAGGGGTCCCGACAGGACACCGCCTGGCAGGTCCGACAGCTTAGCCCGCACAGGCAGGCGCCGATTGCACGAGCTCAGAAGTAGGTGCACGGCATTGCTGGGTGGACGATGGCTGCATGTAGAAGACACAAGACATTCAAATGGCATAGGAACACACACAGTTGGGGCATCAAGGTATTGGCCGTTAACAATAAGATGGGAACTCAAATACAGATGCAGTCCCAAAGTCAATTCAACGGATGAACTCTGGGGGTGTCAAGTGCTGAACTGCCAAGTGACTGCTGCTGGCTCACAGCGCCTCGGTACGGTACCTAGGTATCTGCCTCGTATGGCTCCATTCAACGGTTGGTAGGCAGCCAGAGAGCCACGCCCAGAGGGTGGGACTGGCTTATCTCTCTCTGAAAAAAAAAACCCCTTCCTCAAGTGGGGAGCACCTCGATGTGGCGTGCGCCGGCGTGTGCCATGTCCCGAGGTTTAGCGCGCTGCCTCTAGTCTCCGGGACCATTTCTCCCACACACCCTTCAAAAAGCTGGTTTCTCCCTTCCTCTCCATCCGATCCCAGCAAACTCCTGACATCCAAGCATTGGGAAATACTGACAACTCCGGATCGCTTCCCACTCTTGACCATCACCTGTTCTCAATCAACCACCACCACACAACAAGACACATCAACCTCCTACCCTTTGTGCACCACAATGGCGCCGAACCCAGATCGCCAGCCGGCCCACGTCCCACTCCAGCCTACCTACGTCGGCTACGCCGCCAACACAGGGGATGCCATGTGCCTCATGGAGGCTGTTGTGCGAGGCGAGATCCCACACTGCAGTCGCCGCCCCCACGAAAAGGAGCGTGCGTGGATTATCCGCAGCGGCCATATCTTTATTTATGAGGAAGGAGCATCAGGCATCAAGCGCTGGACCGATGGTCACTACTGGAGCCCCAGCCGCATCCAAGGGAACTTTCTCGTCTACCGTGAGATCGAACCTTCCGACCTCGATGGCAAAGGCGGCGAGAAGAACAAGAAGGCGAAGAAGAAGACTGGCGATGGCGTCAGAAAGTCCAGCACCCCCCCCGCCAACCGCGCCAATTCGGCATTGATCCCCCAAGGCCTACTCCAGAACAATAACCGGGATATCACATTGCCCGATGGCAGAGTCCTCCCATTCGAGGGCGAGCACGGTGCCCAGAAGTGTCTCGGCTCTTTGGTCGATACCGACTGTTCAAGGAAGTACAAGAAGGATGGCCTGATCAAGCGGACCATGAGCTTCAACTTTGATGGCAAGACCCACCATATGGTCTCCTACATCTCGCTCACCGATTACATGGATCAAGAGTTGCCGGAGCCTTCGCGGGACCCGAAATTCCTCAACCTCATTCCCCGCGATAGCTTGCTCCTCCAGAAGTGGCGCGTCGCTTACCACGAGGATTTGGGCCCTTGGTATGGCAGGGTCCCTCTCCGGTCGATGGAGCGCCCCCAGGAGCAGGCGATGATGGCCCCCCAGCCGCAGGCCGTCTTCCATCCCCACTTCGGCATGGCTCATCATGGCATGCAGGCTCATGACATGCAGGTCATGATGCAGAATCAACCTCATGGCCTCCCAATGCCTGGGCAGCACCCTAGCCTCCCGATGAGAGAGCACCCGGCGCACGGCCAACAGCAGCAGCAACTGGTCGAGTACCCACATGGAGGAGAGTATGGCAACCCGGTCGACTATGCTCCGGCAGCCGCCGAGTATGCTCCTGCGCCCGATTACACCCACCGGGCTTACACCCACATTAGCGACGGAGAGGAGCAGCCGTTCGGGTCCGAGGACTCGGCCCCAAGAAGCTCGATCGCCATGCCGCACCCTGCCTGGCAACCCCAAGCCCAGGCCCAGGGCTATGGCGGCGTCGTTCCGGGGGCCTACCATTCACCCGCCGTTCCGTATGCCGCGCCTGAGATGGGCTATCAGGAGCAAGACATGGTGTATGGGACACAAAACGGGGCTTTTGCCGAGCACAACGGGGCCTACGATGACGGCGGCATGCCCTTTGCGGCACAAGGATCGGCCTATCAGGACCACGACATGGGCCTCGCCAACGACGCCTTCCACTACCCGGCCCTTCCTGAGGGCGACTACCCCCCTCCTTCCGAGAACTAAATATACCGCGATGCTTTATACCGCAATGCTTTATACCGCGATGCTTGGATGACAGCAGGGAGGGACGGCACCATTATTGGGATTGGCTTTGGCGCTTGGGGAGTTTTGATACGGCCTGGAGGCGTTACCGGAATGGGAAAAAAAAAAGGAAAAAAAAAAAAGGAACAAAAAAAAGGAAAAAGAAAAAAGAAAAGAAAAAAAAAATGTTAGCGGGCAGGACTTTCTGGCTGATTGGGTTGTTTCACATGTCGTTGCTTTGGTGCTTTTGCTGGGAGGACTCAGTACCTAGCTGGTCGGGCTGTTTGACAGGTCGTCGCTCTGGTGGGAGGACTCAGTACCTGGTTGGTTGGCTTGTTCAAAACATTGTTACTTTGGTGCTCTTTCTTTGCTCTTAACGGAGAGCGTTAGGGATGGAAGGGGTTTGAGGCTATCCAAGCTTCTTGCGCAGATGGTGGACCGATTCAAGGTGTACATGGGGTTCACATGTTGAGTCTCTTGCTCAAGGCGTTTGGGGGTTGGGTTTATGTTAGGCGAAGGTCATCTTTTTGGGAGATACCCGCCGTCCCTCCCTGTTTTTTGTTTGGCTTTTTCTTTTCCATATTGTATTTTTTATTGTTCAACAGAGGTTCTCGCGACTCTTTCCAAAGAGAGCAAACTTCATAGTTGATAGATAGAATCTACATATACCACCGGCAATTCTTCATTAATTCAACGAAGGATTGCTGGTGCAGCGATTTTTAATCTTCTTGTTCCCACCAATGCCATGTGATGTGTCTGTGGACAAAGTGCTCAGTCCCTTGCCCTAAACGTCATCGGCAGGCGGCCGGCGGGGGCCGGCCCCACCTTTGCGGATGTCGTCGGGTGCGGCCGGCTTGGCCCCGGCCGATAGACGCTGCGCACGGACTTGGTTGTAGGGGGCACGGGGAAAAAATATGTGGTCTGTGCTTGAGTGGACTCCATTCTGGCACATGCAATCCCGTTTTCACCCTGCGCAGAGAGAGCAGGAATTCCGGATGAGACTGATCTTTTGTTTGTAGGGAGCAAAAGCAGCAACTCTTCCATTCGGCTGTGACGGGATCTTGCATTTACTTTTTAAGTCTGGGTTTTTTTTACTGATTGATACAAGGGAAGGGAGAGAGAGAGGCAGAGTGAGTTGAAGGAAGAAAGAGCAGGTCTTGGCTGTGACGACAACGAGAATCAAGCAAGCACGGCAGCGGCAACGGCAGTGTCAGTGTCGCAACGGCCTATTGGACGGACTTGTTTCTCTCTGTTCTTCCTCTTTCATCTCACTTTTTCACCAATTTACCTAGAAGCAAACATCAGACGACAAGTTTTTGCGACATTGAAAACGAACACACGCACACACGCACACACGCACACACACACACAAACGTCAAACCTTGAGCTTGTCTTTTTTTTCCCACCAACGGCCCGTTCACACGTACCGCCTACCTAGGTACCCTGCCTATAATAGTCCTTCCGGGGATTTTTGGGTTTACAAGGGTTCAGGAACTGTCAGGGGGGGAAGGAAAGTTAATACCGACGGGACGGGACGACGGGTTAGGTCGAAAGTTTGTGTGTGTGTCGGGAAGACATACTGACGTGAGTTGACATAAAAGATGTCAGTTCCCCTGCTTACCTTACCTACATGAAGTATGTTTGGCAAAAAAGCTAATTTACTTGATGCTTTGACAGCAAAAATAACGGAGGGGAAAAGATAAAAAAGAAGGAAATATGATTTCCTGTCTTAGGGTTTCGAGAGGCAGTGGCAGCAGCGGTGGTGGTGGTGGTGGTATTGTTGGAGGAGGAGGAAGGAGGGTGTTATCATCATTGTCATCATTGTCATCATCATCATCGCCAAGGACATCATCACCAACGCTGCTTACCCTACGAGTTTTATCAACCCTCCCAGCATCTCGCCTCCCTTCCCAACCACCATCGCCACCACCGCCATCCATTTCAACTCGCTGTTTATCTCAATTCAGAACATTCATCATGTCAGCCCCGCCTCTCAGAAGCAAAGAGTACCTCTCCTCCCCCCTTTTTTCCTTTTTTTCTGTTTGTTCCCTCATACTAACATATCCAGACCGCCCACATCCCAATCCAAAATCTCCAAACTCCTCCACCAACCCCAAACCCTCGGCAAAAAACTGTCGTCCAAATTGGGAGCGGTGACGGTGCCGACGACAAAAAAGGAGAATATCTACACGATCCCGAACCTCTTGACTTTTTCCAGAATCGCCGCCAGTCCATTCATCGGGTACGCGATCCTGCACGATCAACATGCCTTGGCGCTGGGCTTGTTTGCGTATGCGGGCGTGACGGACGCGCTGGACGGGTGGATCGCGAGGAGGTGGGGGTTGCAGACGGTGGTGGGGACGGTGATTGATCCGATGGCGGACAAGATGCTGATGACGGTTTTGGTTGTGGCTTTGACTGTAAAAGGGACGCTGCCTTGTGAGTTTTGTTTTCTGTTCCGAATGTTGTTATGGGATGAGATGCTGACAAGAGATTTTATGGGGAAGTGTGGCTGGCGGTGCTGATTCTAGGACGGGACGTGGCATTGGCGATTTCGGCGATTTACTACCGCTGGATATCGCTGCCGCCGCCGAAGACGATGGCAAGATATTGGGATTTCAGTCTGCCGAGCGCGGAGGTGAGGCCGACGGCGATTAGCAAGGTGAATACGTTTTTGCAGCTGGGGCTGATGGGGTTGACGACGGTTGCGCCGGTTGTGACGGGGGTTGATTTTGGGATGTCGTTGACGTTGATGCAGTATGTATACCCGCTTTTCTTTACTCCCTTTTTTTCTTTCATTCCCACCCCCTCCCCCTTTTTTTCTTTTTTCGCATTACCATCTTGGGACCCCGGCCATCGGAATATGTTTACCTGTGGTGGAATGCTGATGAAGGTTAGGTACATCGTCGCAACGACTACCGTCTGGTCTGGGGCCAGCTACGTGTTCAGCAAGGATGCGGTCAAGATCTTGACGCAACCGCAGCAGACGGAAAAGAAGGAAAAGGAGGTGGTGGTGGGGGAAGGGGAGAAGAAGAGGGAGCTTTAGAGGAGGGAACTTTGGAAGAGGAAGATGTTGGAGGAGAAGAAACGGGTAAAGGGGGTTTGGAAGAGAGGTGATAAGGAGGGGGTTTGAGGACGTGTTGATGAATAGTTGTACATGTACATATTTCCCTATTGCGAGCATTGCCATTGCGTTGTATATATATATTCTACGAAAAAGAAAAGCATCAACGTTGAGTTTGAAGTATTTTAATTTTTGTGATGCATGTACAATATCCAGAAACCAAAAAACGCCGGGGCTATGATTTTTCTTTTTAGCCAGGATTCCCACCTACTTATGCTTGCTCTTGTTTTGTCATGACCAGTCAACGTATGTATGTACAACGATATCTTACATGTTCATCTCCCCAACCCTAACCCTCCCTTCCACCTCACCCATGTCTTCCACCGTCTCCCCCTCTTTTAGTCCCGGTAGTTCCAGATCCAACGCTTTGCTTCCCTTACCCCTGTACCTGCTGCTGCTCTCGTTATCGCCGTCGCCCCGCCGTCTGACATATCTCAGCAGCATGACGACTCCATTGGGGGTCACACCCTCCACCCGTCTCGCCTGGCCTATGCTCTCGGGCCTCGTCTCGTTGAGCTTTGTTTGTTCAGCGATGCTGAGGCCCGTCACCGTAGTATAATCTAGATCAGTCGGCAACAAAAGGTGTTCATCCCGCACGGCCTTGGCGGCCTCGGCGAGCTGGAACTTGACAAACGGCTCGTAAATCGCCTCGATCGCGACCCTCTCTTGGATTTTTGGGGTGTAAGTCGAGATGGAAGGGAGGGTGGGTGATAGGGCCGCGACAGAAGAGGATAAGGGGGGCGGGGTGGAGGAGGAAGAGGCTGTGGTGGTTGTGGAGTGCTCGTAGATTCTACGCAGGAGCTCGACGCCTGATCTTTTGACGCCGTGGAGGTCGTCTCGTACTTGCGGGAGGGGGTACGAGGTGTCCCATTGTGGGACGGGGAGGACGGTGGATGAGAGGAGGGAGTAAAGAGAGGAAGAGGAGGATTGGGAGGAGGAGAAGGAGTCCCATCGGGAGGGGGAGATGATTCCCCATTGGTGGCCGAGGGGGGTGAGTCGGACGTCGGCGTTGTCTGAGCGGGTGCGGAGGCGGAATTCGCTTCGGGAGGTGAACATGCGGTAGGGTTCGGAGACTCCCTTTGTGACGAGGTCGTCGATCATGATGCCGATGTATGCGTCGAAGCGGGAGAGGGAGATGGGGGGGAGGGAGAGGGCGGTGCGGCCGGCGTTGATGCCGGCGATGATGCCCTGCCCGGCGGCTTCTTCGTAGCCGGTTGTGCCGTTGATTTGGCCGGCGAGGAAGAGGCCCGAGATTTGTTTTGTTTCGAGGGTGCGTTTTAGGGAGCGGGGGTCGACGTAGTCGTATTCGACACCGTAACCTGGTTGGAGCATGGTTACGTTTTCCAACCCGCGGATGGTGCGCAGGAGGGCTTCTTGGGCATCGGCGGGGATGGTCATTGACACGCCGTTGGGGTAGATGACGTCGTTGTCGAAGCCTTCGGGCTCGAGCCAGATGATGTGCGAGTCTCTGTGGCCGAAGCGGATGATTTTGGACTCGAGGGAGGGGCAGTACCGGGGGCCTTTGACGGTTTCCCGGATGTGGATGGTCTTGTCGAGGTTGGCGCGGACGATGTCGTGGGTGGAGTGGTTGGTGTAGGTGGCGTGGCATTTTAGCTGATGGCCGTCGACGGCGACCTTGTCGTTGAGGTAGCTGAAGGGCATGGGGGGGTCGTCGCCGAGCTGCTCTTCGAGGATGTCCCAGTTGATGCTGCCTTTGGCGAGACGGGGGGGCGTGCCGGTTTTGAGGCGGCCGAGCTTGAAGCCGGCTTCGCGGAGGGATTTGCTGAGACCGAAGGTCGCTTCTTCACCCATTCGGCCGGACGGGTAGGCTTCGAGGCCGATGTGGATTTCGCCGCCGAGGAAGGTTCCTGTTGTGATGACTACGGAGCTGGCTGGGATGACTTCTCCTGATTCTAACCGCACGCCAGTGATCTTGCTCTTTGCGCCTTCGGCCCTTTGCTCTTCTGTCAAGCCGGCGTCAGAGACTATGATATCCTCCACCTTGCCGGTGACAACCTCTAGATTTTTGTAGTTTGTCAGTTCCTCCCTCATATGTTTCTTGAACAAGTCCCTGTCGATCTGCGCTCGTGGACCCCATACCGCGGGTCCCTTCCTCCTATTCAGCACTCGAAACTGCACGCCGGCCTTGTCAATTATCCTGCCAGCCAGTCCATCAAGAGCGTCGACCTCTCTGATAATCGTCCCCTTTCCAATACCACCGAAACTTGGGTTACACGAGCAAACTCCGAGGTTCTCGAGGCTGGGCGTTACGAGAGCGGTGCGAGCTCCTGCGCGGGCGGCGGCTGCGCTGGCTTCGGCACCTGCGTGGCCACCTCCGATAACGATGACATCGAATGGTCTGTTGGCAGTCTTTTGTCAGTATTGGTCTGGTGAACTTGAAGGGCTCGCGCCTTACCTAGCGGCAACGTCCCCCACTGTCGCAAAGGCCCTCCTCAGCTGCACTGAACGACCGACTGGCGTCCGGCCGAGGGCCCGCGGAAGCCAGAGCTTCGTCATCATCTTGAAGGGAGCGCCCAGCCCTGGCGATTAGCTACTTTATAGAGCGAAAAGATCAAAGACAAAAGGGCAGCGTCACGATATCCGGCGCAAAGGTGGGTGGTTTGGGGAATTGTATCTCTGAAAAATAACTGATAAGAGGTGACGGGATGCGATAAGCGCTCGGGCCATCTCCATGTTTGCGCCAAATGATTTTCATGCCGAGGGGCAAGAATATCTTGTCTTTTGCTCGGGAATAAATCATTGAAGTCAATCGAATCTGATAAGAAAACAAAATCGGTATCACAATTGTGGGTAGTTATACAAGGCCGCCTCCAGCCCATCTGCCTGTCTCTGACAGACGCAGACATGGCCTTTTACCAGCCAGAATGTACATACATCGCAGCGGAGAGATATGTTGGCCCCCCCCCAGTCTACCTTGGCAGATTGCATTCCATCCCATCCATCCACAACTTTCATATCGTCACATAGAGCCAGCCCAATCCAGATCATAAACCCTTCATTGCTGTTGCTTTACTCGGACTCAGCCGCGATATTCTCGCGGGAAGGGCGCCTGAGAACCTCGAGGTTGCCTGTGATAATTAGTCAGTGCCGGTGTCACGACGGCTCAACTCAAGAAGTTTGCTAAACATACGCTGCACAACACCAAGAGTCTTCATGGGCTTGCCCTCGCCGTCCTCGTAGCTGTCAATGGACGCCGTGCCCTCGACCAGGACCAAGGTTCCCTTCTCGAGAGACAGCTGATAGTCGCGGGCATTGGTGCTGTTGACAAAAGCCGTGACGTTGAACCAGCTGGTCTTCTGCTTGTCGCCGGACCCGGTGTTGGAGGCTACCGAGTAGCGGAGGTACTCCTTGCCGTTTTGGCTGGCGCGGAGCTCGGGGGTGTCGGCGAGGTTGCCGACGATGGTGATCCTGGCATAGGGGCGCTGGGCGGTCGAGGAGAAGGCGCGGGCCGACGACGCCTGGGGACGGGCGACGGCGCGGGAGACGGAGCGGAGGAAGGCAGACATTTTTGGGGGCTTATGAGGGGCTGGTTGTTGAAGATTCAGAGGGTGGAATGCGGTTTTTGGTTTCAAAGTGAGATCAAGCGCTATCGATATCGTGTTGTGGGTTCTTCAACCTTGACCCTGGTCTGGTTCTTGTCGCGTCAAACGGGCGCGTGGGGGACCGTGCGTCGAAGCTGCGGAGCTGTCCAACTTCCAGGGTTAGGCATGGGTCGGTGTCGTACCCCTGACTCCTTCCTTTTCGGGATTCATCTGCTCTTCTCTCGCTGTCACTGTCACCTGCTTCAATTGAGTTGCTCTGTTGCAGTGAATTCTACTCTTATTCAGCCAAGTATCAATAAGCACGACCTTGAATTTTCAACACAATAAGCGAATAGGGGCTGATCGATAAGCAGATACCACCACCTCGGCGATACGGGGGAAGTTGAGAAACATTACCCAAGGACATCATATCATGGCCAGCGGACAAATCTCTCGGTGATGAGTCGTCTTTTACTGTCCAATTGATCAGAATTAATTTTGATGCCAGGAATAACAGCTTCACATCATGGATCTATGTCTGGGAGCTGGGCCCATGGTCTTTGTTGACGCCAGGCCGAAACCCCTTTTCGGCTCCTGAACTTGGCCACTTTTGGGTCTGAATAGAGCTCTGAATAGATCAATAGACACCACATGGCGGTTTCAACCATCCACAACTCACTTCAACACCACTTTCTGTCACAATAAGGAGCCATCCCGCGAATAAACCAATAAGATGGGGCAACACACAGAATAGCTGAATAGCCCATGGCACACACACATAACCAGCCAGCCGGTTGCACCACATGGCAGCGGCTCTTGTTCCTGTTCTCTCTTTTCTTTATCCAGATCTATTCTCTACATATCGATTGAGATCTTGAGTTTTGCTCTACCTCATCGTCATCACCAGCAGGATACCTTTGCGGAATACCATCACTCACAGTCATTTGCGAGGCAATCTCAACATATCGGAACCCCTTCACATGAGCGCCAGCAGCGCCAGTTGGAACATGGCACCTCCAACAGCAGAGGACCTCGCAACGCCGGGCTTCAACAAGTGGTCCCTCTTTGGCTTCACGACAACCCCATCAGAGCGGATGGGCCCCGGCGAGCCCTTCACCGACCCATCCCTCCAAGTCAACCTCTTCTTCCGCGTCTTCCTCGGCCTCATCTCCCTCTTCATCACCTGGGTCCCAGCCCGTCTCCTCTTCCGCAGCGGCGAGTTCGCCGGCACCGTCCTCTGCGTCATCACCATGATCCTCAACTCTTTTACCGTCATCAATGCCCTCATCTGGCGGGACAATAATGTTGAGGAGTGGTTTGCTGGGTATGGGTGGTGTGATATCCAGACGTACATCAAGTTTGGTCTCGACACGGCGTTCAACATTAGTCTCTTCGAGATTATGCGTGGGCTGGCGAGCAAGGTGGCTATGAACAGGGCAACTACCCTGACGTCGAAGGAGAGGAGACGGAATCGGATCGTTTCGGCCGCGGTTATCTTTACGGTTCCGGCGGTGCAGATGATTCTCACTTACTTCGTCGCGGTGGGCCGGTATAATGTATCGACACTGGTCGGATGTGGAGTGTATTACTTTCCGAACTGGATCTTTTTGGTGTTTTTTGTTCTGCCGACGCCAATCTTTGCTGTTGCTGCTGCGATCATGGCTGGTAAGTCCCCTCCCCCTTTTTCCCACCTCTATCAAACACACACTAACATCCCATGATAGGCCTCACCTTTTACCGCTACCGCCTCATCATGCGCGCCTCCAACAAAGTCATCTCCTCCCGCGACAGCGCCTCCGCCGCCCGCCAGTCCCGCGTCCGCAAGAAGCTCTACTTCATGACCTTGACCATCATCGTCGTCGTCTTGCCTCTTATCCTCATCTTTCTGGTTAGAAACCTCAAAGTGGGCAGCCCCTGGGATCTCGCCTATGATTTCGCTTCGTTCCACTACGGTCCCGATCCATTCAACCAGTGGTTCATCTCCTTCACCACATCAGAGTACATGAACTTCCAGCAGTTAACCATCAGCTTCATCCCGGAGATCACCGGCATCCTACTCTTCATCCCCTTCGGCACCACCCCCGAAGCTCTCAACTCTTACCGCCGAGGCCTGCTGTTCTTGGGGTTGGGGTACATCTTCCCCAAACTCCGGGAAGAAATCCCATTGTATCCCACCCCGGGCTCGTCCCGCAACAACTCTGGAAGCAACTCGCGAGCATCCTGGTGGTCGTCCTTCCTCCGCCCCATTCGCGGGAACACATCTTCCTTTCTTTCCTCCCGCCGCCGGTCGGCCACCGGTACTGCCAATTCCAACTCGAGAAAGGGATCGATCCTCCCGACAGTTGAACACCACCACAACAACAACAACAACAACAACAATGATAATAATCATACCTCCCTATCATCATCATCAAGATCAACCTCCCTGTTGGTCAAGGAAAAAAACAGCAGCAGCAACCCCTGGCCTGATCTGACAGCGGAAGAAATCGACGGTTACCACCCCCCGTCTTCATCATCAGTTACATCCTCCCCCGCAACAGGAAGAAACCCCTTTTTGATGGCCACCGCTTTGCCTTTGCATGCCACACCCCTCCCGGTCCATCTCCCTTCCCTTACCAAGAAACCTGTCCCTGTCTCTACCACTACTACGGCTACTATTGAAGAGACACCTGAGAACGTCGAGCCCTGGGAGGTAGGCAACCAAGCCTCGGATATCAACTTTCGCACCAACGTCTGGGTCGGGGGTTCTTCTGCTCAGCTATCGCCTGCTAGGGTTGCTACTAGTATTACTTCCGGTGGTGGCGGTGATGATGGTGGTGGTGGGTTTCAGGAGGTCGATCTTGAAGCTGGGCAGGGACAGGGCCAGCAGAGACGCGGGGTGGTCAGAGTTGAGACGCGGATCGCGCATACTAGGGAGCCGAGGGAGGATGGTGGGGAGCAAGTTGTCACGGTGACGACGCCGACGGCGCACGCGAGCTAGGTGCTTGTGGTGGAGAGGTCGTTGGTTGTTGTTAGTGGGCTCTGGGGTGGGAGGAGAGACTAGAGGAGGAGGAGTAGTTGGGCTGCGCCGGAAGGGGGGGATGCGAGGGGTGGTGGGTTGTTTTGGTGAGGATGGTGGATGGGATGAGTGAAGGGGGTGAGGGAGTGGGGAGATGGGGGAGGTGATAGACATACATACATAGCTTATTGTTTTTCTTTGAGTTTTTTCTTTTTCTTTTGTTCTTTTGTTCTTTTCATCTTAATGATGATAAATAAGGCTGTGTGACATAGAATTTTCTTTAATATATTTTCTGCTTTAACCAGGCCAGTGTGGGAGGTTTTGGGGTTGTGTGTTTTTTATAGATCGACAGATAATGTATTTTTTAACACAGGTTAACAATTAATAGTTTATTTGGTAATATATATAGCCTGCAGACTAGATTTCCCGAGCCGTATTGGAAATCTGGATAGCCACGACCAACGGGTTTAGTCAAGACACAGCTGAACATCTTTGGCGTGCCGATACCCTTGCGTTGCAAGTCTTGGTCAACATTGGTAGGCCGGGGGCCGATTTCGAACTGACACGCCCTTCCCAGTGTTAGTAAAGGCATTGCTTTTAAGCAACTCGTTCATGTCCCAGCCATCTTTGCAAGGGTCCTTACTTTGGTATAAGGCATGGTTTAAGCGTAAACTTGATCACCGATGTTTTGGTTTCTTTTCATCACAGGTACCTAGTCAAGTTAATTCAGCATAACAAAACGCCTATATGTCAGGTTACACAACAAGGCAAAGGGAAAGTAAAGGGATGGGACTGCTCGTTTCGATGGTATAAACATGTATTTCACCTTGAGAGGTTCATCCTCAGCACTGCTCAAACAACCATCCCTTCAACTAATGTGTTTAGTTCCAACAGCACCACCCCTATCTCAAACCAAACCACTCCCCCCTTACCCCCATCTTTACTGCCCCCTCCCCCGTCCCCTTCCCCCCCTATGACCCCTCCCACCTCTCCCCCCCTTCCCCTGCGGCACCCTAATCCTCAATCCCTCCGGCAACCTCCCCCCCTCAACCGCCTCCCCATCCCTCCAAATAACCCCCACCACCCCCCCATCCCTCCCCACCACCTCCCTAAAAAACTCCAACCCAACCTTTCCCTCCCCATCCCCCTCCGTCAGCACAACCCCATTCTCACTCATCCAAAACTTTAGTCCTCCCTCCCTCATCGCCCTCGCCACATCCGCATAAACAAGCAACTCCGCATCCCTCCTCATCCCACTCACCACCCCCTCCCCATCCGGCAACCCAGTCGAAAAATGAACATGATTCCTCCCCATCTTCTTGAGCCCCCCTGAGGACTTGATCAGCTCCCAAAAAGCAAAGTACGTCCCGTGAACGACCGTTTCCGGGATGGGCAACTCCCCTTTGGCTTCATCTGGTTCAATCGCCAAAGGTTTTAGGAGGTTTTCCGAGTCAAGTTTGATTGAATGGCCTTGGTTGGCGCGGATGAGCCAGTCTTGAGGATTAGTCGAGGTTTCCGAGGCGAGGGGTTTCAGGGCGAAGCGTTGTTTGTCGGAGTCTGCGACTGCGGAGAGGATTTCGGAGAAGGTTGGGGAGAGGGATTTTACTGGGCCCCATGATAGCTAACGGGGGTTAGTGGAGGAGGCGGAAAAGGGGAAAGGGGAAGAAGGGGGGAAAAAACGTACGACTTTATCCAAGGGGGCATAACCCTCTTTATCGAGCTCTATTCCGGCGGAGGAGGCTTGATGGCGGAGGAGGCGGGAGAGGGCGCGGGAGAGGTCTACTGCTCTGCTGCCGCCGGCTCTGCCTCCTCGTTTACCGCTTGATGAAGAGGGGATGGTGGTGGTTTCGCCGAGTTGGTCGGCGATGAGATCTGCCTTGTCCATTTTTGAGGATGATGAACGGTGCGGTGGTGAGATTTGAAGAGGGGGACTGATGGTGGTGGGGGTTGTCAGTCGTTGATTTGTTCTTCTGAGGGCAGGGCTGATGTGCTTGAGCATTCAAGTGATCAAAAGAAGAAATGAAAGGCTCACTTTGTGTACAAGTTGTCGTGAATTTGTCAAAGTTGAGTGAGTTGATGTTGAGGAATGAGAGTGAAAACGTATGTGGGTTTCGGCAGGCTGAATGAGGTTGCCACACAAATTGTAAAAGAAACGCTGGGTTAGGGTTGGCGGTGTCAGTCTTTGTGTGTGTTGCTAAAACAAGTACCAACTTCGGCACTCGAATCCCTTTTCGTGGTTATCTTTTCTGTTTGGTTGTAAGATTCAGAGGAATGGCAATCAGTTTATATCCATCCAAAGATCCCACCATTGGCATCCCAAACCCACTGTTCCGCAAGCTTACCTAGGTGGTAAGACCATTGAACCGGCAGTGACTCACGCCGCACAATTCCAACCCTGCCAATGCACAGCATGCTTCACCTCGCCGAAACCCCTTAACCTCAAAGCAGCTCCCCGAAAGCCTCATGTCCGGCCAACAAAACAGGATACACATCTTGCAGTTCTTCACATACCCGCTGAGAGAACAAAAAGACTATGTTTGTACCAAACAAAGAAAACAAAATGCTTGCGATTCAAAGCCGACTTCTCCAAGTCGTCGTGTAATATACATATGTGTTTGTGTGTATGTGAGCATGTTTCGCCCCCTACTTCACGACTTTATACAAACCCAATAATCCATTCTCAACACCCCCTCCTCACACCTCCTCCTTCCCCAACATAGCCAAGTGGCACTTTTCTTTTCTTTTTCAAAAATCCAAACCTTGCTCGCTCGCTTTGCCTTTGCTCACCAAAAATACACCGAGAGGGTTCTGTCCAAATTTCCCCCCTCTCCTCCCAAAAACAACCTCAACCCCCCCCCCCCCCGGTACCAATACATATCATATACATTTGTCCTCCCTGTACAAAAAAAAAACAACTCAAATCATCTCATCAATACTCCTCACAATCGGCGTCTCCCCCAAAGTGGGTGGACTCCTCGGATCCTCATTCTGCATCGGCCTCCCAAAGGGAAAGAACGGATCTCGTGGAAACATCGTTTCCCGCGGAGAGAACAGCCCCAATGCCTCATCGACTGGTGTTGGCGGGGACTTGACCACCTCCACAAGCTGAGCGATAGCTTGATGAAGAGGGTTATTCGTCATCACCTCAGCCCTGGGCGACATCAGCGCATCTTCGCCATCACTAGGTGGGAAAGCCCGCAACATTGGCGCTGCCGCGAGGCTATCTTTTGGCGGAACTGGCGGTGGTGCTAGAGGGGCGATATTAAGAGGCGCAAACCCAAACGTTCCCATCGACCTCTTCTTCTCGAGTGTCTTCGGTGCCGGTGACAGCTTCAAAGGCGCAAGACTGATCTGTGACGATCTCTTTTCGAGTTTCTTCGGCGGTGGTGTGAGGTTGATTGGTGCGAGAGTAGCTTCCGACTTCTTCTTCTCAACCGTCTTGGGAGGAGGCGGAGGGTCAGAGGTCATCGGGGCCAGTTTGAAGTTGTCCTCAGACTTCTTCTTGTCCAGCTTTGACGGTGGTGTACCAAACGTCATGGGCGCAAAGCCAAATGTGCCATCCGAGCCCCCGAATCTGTGAGCGCCAAAGCCCGGAGAAGCTGGTGGCCTGGCAAAGGGATCTGGTGGAGGAAATCCTGGTGACAAAGGAGGTCTCGAGAGATCTAGGGGAGCCAGGTTTTGCGATGCTGGAGGTTTTGAGATGGAAAGAGATGCAAAACTGGGAGGAGCAAACCCCGGTGATCTTGGTGGTTCGGCGAAAGAGCCAAAACCCGGTGATGGCGGTGGCCTTGAAAGTGAAAATGATCCAAAACCTGGTGATGGTGGCGGCTTCGTCAATGTGAAAGACGCACCAAATCCAGGAGAGGGTGGCTCCCTGGAAATAATGGGAGGCGCAAACGCTGGAGAGGGCGGCGGCCTCGAGAATGAGCTGACCGAAGACGCGAATCCGGAATCGGGCTGCGAAGGAACGAGGAACGAATCGATATTGAACCGACCAAACTTGCCCGGATCTGCCTCGTCCTCCTTTTCGGTCCAGGAAAAGCTAGAAGGCGCAGAGGATGGGCCTGGTGAGATGGGTTCACCTCTGTTTGGTGTCGAATTACCGCGTGCCCGGCTGGGGCTTCGCTCGGGGCTCCCACACCTCGAAGCTGGGTCTTCGCTTGGTAATGGTGCCGTCAAGGGCTCCTTGGGCGGGGCCTCGATGTGGTCTGCCGATAAGGTGGCCCGGTGCATTGGGCTCCTGCCGGATCGCGACTTCAATCCGGCACTCGGAACCGCCAATCTCCTCTTTGACGACACCTCTTTCTGGAAGTCTTGCAGGCAGTACATGAGCCTCATGTTGGGGCTGATCCATCTGCTCTTCGCCTGAGCCGCATAGTAAGCATCGTTGACAGTCAAATCGGGATTCTGGTACAGTCCATAAGCAATAATCAAGCTGGCGGATCTGCTGGCACCCTGTTGGCAGTGAACCAACACTTTCTTGCCATCCTTTGTCCGTCTTTCGATCGTCTCGCACAGTCCCATCAGATCCTTGCCGATATCGGTGTTGTGGTCCCAGGGCATGTGAATGTACTCAGGCTCCTTGAAAGATTGAGCCTTGGGTGTCGTAGGTGTGTTGGCCGAGCTTCCATCGGGAAAGTACTCAAAGGCAGTAGCAAAGCTTGATGTTGTCACGGCGGTGTCTGGCTCGACGTCCGAAGCCGTGGAGTCTTTTCTGCTTCCGAAAGCTCGGAACGGGTTGGTAACCTCACGAGCAACGTTAATCACCACGTCGAAGCGAGACGCCTCGTCCGCAGTGGGCTCGAGGTACAGATACACATTGTCGCTGTAGATGGCGATCGGGCCATCCGGGTATCCGGGGGTTTTCTGGTCCTCATTATTTTCAACCTCGTGGGATGGCTCAAGCTCATAAGCGGCGCGATTGGCCATCTGTGTGCGTATTGGCGAATCTTCTTCCTGGATGGCCGATTCAAGACCAGGAGCCCCTGGAGGCTTCGGTGGTCGCAGGAATGAGGACAAGCCAGTCTCATTTCTCTCCAGCACCGTTGGGATCGTCATTCCTCCAGCCGGCCCGAATGTGGCAGACTTCAAACCTGACAGCATATGGGGCGACGAAGTCGAATGCTTCAGGGCGCGACGCTGAAGAATAGGAGGAACTGAAGGTGAGCTGGGAACTTCAAGTGTTGTGCGCGCAACAAGATCCGATGTGCTTGTCTTGAGGCTGAGCTGGCTTGGTTTCCGCTTCATGGTGGGAATTTTGGGCTTGATGAAAGAAGGGGAAGATGGTTCCGACACTTCCGTCGAGGATAGCGAATTGAATGGTGGTTGAATAGAAAGCCCCTTCATGTTCTTTGGCCGCCTGGGAACGGGCGATGTCATCGGCCGCTCCAAGGTTGGGCCCGGGTTGGAAATTGTGAGAGTGGCCAGCCCATTTAAACCACCAAATGAGGCAGGCGCAAAGGGTCGAAGAGGAGCAAGATTGATCGGAGAATCGGGAGAAGATGATGGTGAGGGGTCAGACAGATCTGAAGAGTCTGTGCAAGACACAGTGGTGGTTGGCGAAGACTCTGCCGACTCAGCGGCGGATGCGCTGTCGTGGTGCTTGTGAATTGAGTCTGAAGACAGGACGCCGGGCCGCGGCGCCGGCTGTGAATCTTGTGGCAGTTTTGTACCCTCCATGACCAGCTTGGGGTCAACAACAGTGACAGTGTTCGAGGCGTCCACAATTCCGTTTTCTACGTCCAAGACAGTCATAAATGAGGGTATTTGGTCCTCGTACAGCCTGCGAGTCGCGGCTGAAGGCATATTCGGCAGTGCTAAGGGAGGCGAAAAGTGCGTCGCCGTGATGTTCCTGCGTCTTTCGCTCGGGTCCGGTCACAAATTGGCCACCCGGTCTCTTGACCTCGTCGCCGTCTGATAGTCGCCGAGAGGCAAAAATAACAAGCCGAGGTCTTTACCCCTGCTGTTGAATTATGGTACTAGGGGACGTGTGTCGAATTGAATCGGCACACTTTTGTCGAATCGAAGGGCGACAAAGGGCAAAGTTTCGGACAAAAGGGACAGCGCTGCTGAATCCGATCCACACTTGGCGGGTTTTTGGTGAAGAAAATTAATTAGTGTCGCAAGAAGAAAAAGAGATGCAAGAAGAGCACGATGTTGTTGTCGCTGTTGTCTGAGGCGGGCGCGTAGTCTCGGCGGAGGCTGGGGAGTGCGGTCTCGCTAGGCGGTTGCGCGGAGAGACGGCGGCGCAGCCAGAGAAGGACGAGACGACGGATTCAGGATCAAAAAATGGGGAGAAGGGAGAAGGGCAACCAAACAAAAGCGTTGTTGGGGCGTCAACACATGGTCCGGTGTTCACACAGGCACAGCACGAGACGTGGTGAGTTGCGAATTCGAGAGTCGAAAGTCGAGAGTCGAGACCTGGAGTAGGTAGTCCGACAAGAGTAGAAAGAGACTGGCGGGTGAGAACAGGGCAGCGGGGTGGTTCCTTTGTCTGGTGGTGAACAAGAAGAACCGAGTCTCGGGATCCCGCTCGAGTGCTGTCCGACAGCTTCGTCTGGTTTGTCTGTTGAAAAGTGTGAAGGGAAGGGAATTGAGGTTGCAAAAAGGGAGAAAATGGTCTTGAGAGGGCGGCAGTGGCAGCACCGCACAGAAAGCGCTGAAGGGGGGAGGCAGGACAAGTCTGGGCAGGCATTCCATCTGCACCAGAACGCTGGGGAGCCCTCCGCGCGGGGAGCACTGGCCCTGTGGCCGCGAACAAGAACAGGGGGTATTGGCTGCGATGTGGGCCGCGGGGGCCAATCAGAGCAGAGATTCTAACACCGGCGGCTAGCGGCCTTTGCGACTTGGTTGCTTTCAAACAATCCATGCTATTAATAGACGGTGCGACCGTGGATGTAAAAATTGGACGGCACTCGTGATTGGCTGCTCGACCCCTGGCTGCACTGTCCGACCACGATTTGATTTCCCTCGATTCTCCCCCCAGAGATGTGCCTCGACCTCTGCGCTTCGGCTGCGCTTGATCCTTCCACCTTCTGGTTCTGTCAGAATGACTCTTGGATTATTAGTGTATGCTGTTGTTACCTAGGAAATGAAGAAGGACGGTTGGCGCCAGCTGCCGACGTTGTCCCTTCATAAAATTATTGACAGAGAGCAAGCATCTCAAGTCCGGCCGTGGCAAGCCTCCGAGTGCCACTAACACGGCTTATCACACAACAATGCTTCACACACAGTGCCTGACGCTTTTGATGACGGCCTGTTTGGTTTATATTTGACTTTCCCGCGTCGAGCAAAACTTGCTGCCGTCTTATTATTGTTTTTCTGTTATGATTTTCTCTCTTGAAAAGAAAGCGACTTGTTCCTGTGGAGACGCACAAGCTCTCGGTGAAATCTGAAACAAGCCAAATTGAAGAGGTGGAGCGTCTGGAATTGCCCTGTGCGCTACTAAATCATTTCACGTGTCGAGTGGGGGCTTCCTTGTGGGGGTTGCGACCAAGAGGCAACCTCATTGAAACGCCAAGAGCTGAACACCGCAGAGCCTCAAGGGGACTTCAAAACACATTCTCCTGTCGAGATCGGCCTGGGCCTTTTCCGTCTCTTTTGGACGGTCCAGATTGTGACTGCTGACAGTTCTTTAGCTTAGCTCCAGCAGAGAGCCCGTTCCCGAACCGTCAGCATCCGTCCCGAGTTCGCGATACACGGAACCTCACGTGCCCGTGGTTCGAGGCGAAGTCAGGCCTTGAAGTCAATTCCCAATGTTGGTTCAGTGACGCATAAGCTGACAGAAACAGCAGGCCCTACGGCATGATCCAGAGCCACGTGCTCACGATCCATCGTTGCCTTTACTGCGGAACGTATCTGGCGTACCGAACTCGGCTTCCTGGTAGGTAATACCTCGGTCGATAATGAACAACTAGCACTCCTCCGTCTCAACTTCACCACGCTTCTGTCTCAAATAGCTTCCATTTCTTGCTTCAGCACTCGAGGAGACTATGATACATACCCCAATATGGATCCCTCTTGCTCCTCTCACCAAATTTGGCGATGGGCAAGGGGCTTTGTTTCCAGACACGTCGAGTTTCAAACAACTTTGCAGGGTTTTTGTGTTCTCTTTCGTCTTGAATGACGTAGCGAAAGAAAAAAAAAAGAGCATCGAGCCTGCCAACGTGAACCATTCCCATACATCTGCTTCAAGTTTGGACCGGCATTTGCACTCCTCGATCCACACATCTGAAACAATGTCCTCCAAACGAATGAACCACCACCAGGGTAACATGGCGTCCCACGCGTCGCAAGGACAGGCTGTATTGGGCATCTCGCTTCGGTTCTGATCGTCGACCGCGAACTGGAAAACCGGTAACCTCTCCCGCGTCGGCCTGGAATCGGGCCTCCCCAGCTGGGTGTGAGATGGGGCCGAGAAAGACGACCGTGAGTGGGGTCCGAAAAGGCTTGGTTTCGGCACCGGAACGGCCACCAACTGAGTCCAGTCTCCAGAATTTTCGGCACCGCCCGCTGCCACGCAGCTCGTCGGCAAGGGCAGGAAAGCCGTCACATTCCCTTACCATTGCATTGCAGTTGCCCAAAGTAAATTTGTCAGTTTCGTTCTGACTCGACCTCGTATGCACCCCCTGCATTATGCTTCCAACTGCCTTCAAAGGCAGAATTGACGTCTGCAAGTCGAAAGAATCTTTCTTTTGCCCAAGCTGCAATGTGACTTCTGTTCACCGAGTCCACAGAATCTCCCAGCTGGGATCGGCGAGTTGTTTGCTCGGTCTCGTGATGGCGAGAAGAAGCAATCATCACACATGCAACAGAGAGGCTCAACTGCATATGCATCTCCTAGTGCAAATGATGTCCAAAAAGATGCTGATTCGCCAGCTGTGCATCTCTGATCCCGGTGCCCCTTTTCCAGCCCCTTCCTCCCGTTCACAGGAGCAGCGGGTTCGTCTGGTCCTTGGATGCCTCATGGCACAACCACATGCCTGGTGAAGCCATGATCCCAGCGCCCACGTCCTGTGCGACGCCTCAGCGCAGCAGGCCTTTTCGTTGCACAGATCATAAACCCATAGCAAACAATGTCTTTCAAATTTCAAGAGTGGAAGAGTGGTGGACACATTGTTATTTTCAGATCCGCATCCGGAGAGGCCCAACCCCGTTAGATGCATTCCAAGCGGGGAAAGCAAGGCCCAAGTCAGAAAAGTGCCAGGCCGCAGCACCCAGGCCAGCACAGCACACATGGTTTTCGTACATCAGTTTTGTTTCAAACCCCCGATAACAATTCGTCGGTCCGGTGGTGTAGTGGTTATCACATCGTTCTTATAGTTGAGCTTCAGCAACTCATCATATGCGAGGGTCCCGGGTTCAACCCCCGGTCGGACCAACCCTTTTGCCTCCTTTTTCAACATGTCCATCAACCGAATGTCGCCTACTAATATTATCATTGTATCCGTAATAGTTTTGCCCTGATGCGCCTCGTGGTTATGGTAGATGTCTGGGCTCTCCTAGGCTTGCGATCTAGGTCGGTCCTTGGATGACACACAAACCCTTTTTTAGCCAGTGGGTTGGATGAGAAATAGCTACCGATTGCCGGGAGGCTTTTTCTTTTTCGCACATACAGCGAAAGAAAAAGTTGGAAAAAGAAACTGTAGAGAGCAAAAGCCCGTCATCGGGCACCAATCTCCATTTCTTGTCGGGGGAGGGTCGGGGGAGGGGCGGCAGAGGGAACGGAGGGGTCCTCCCGTTCATATGGCGCATTTTGAGATCCGAACACCCCTGAATTCTTGTGTAGCACACCCAAAGAAAAAGAACAAATTCCGTGTTACACAAAAGGGAACTCTACACTGACTACCATCCATCATCGTTGTGTTTCTCCTGCCATATGTTTGACCATAAAAACTGCACGCTCGAACCCTCTCCTGCGACCACGTGAGAGAGAGACGGCTCAGGTTGGAAACCACGAGAGGAAGACTGGTGCGGGGCGCTGCAACGGAAGCAGCAGCGTTGACCTGCATTTTAGAGTTGAGTCGGCACATTTGGTTGGGCCATCGGGTTTCGTTGTCTTTCATCGAACAAATAACGATGGATGGATGAGCTGGTGCGAATAAAGTGACTCCGCTTGTTCGAAATGCCGTCACTTTGTGGATAGGAATCTCCTGCGAAGAATGGGATTTCCCCTGGTTTGCGGGGACTTTCTAGGTGCAAGTCATGTTCTAGTTCCTCAGGGGTTGGGAGCCACCATTCAGGGTCACAACCATGGCCACGGTAATTAGACAACAAAGAAGAAGAAGAGAGAAAAGGGGCACTCTTGGTAAACACTATGGTAATAGAGAATACCTAGATCCCGTTGTTGCATTTTTTTTTCATTTCCTAACGCGGCCTGGGGCGGTCCTTTAGAGGCGTACGCAACGCAACTTCGTCGATATCCCTCCTCCCCCATGCCTGCTCCCCCCCTTCGATGATGTCGCATCTTCATGCACCCCATTTCCCCAAGCATGGACAAGCGTGACCGCAATTCTAGCTTGTCTGTTTTTGAAAGTCTGTGGAGCCACCAAAGGGCAGCGGACGCTCTTTTGGCTCCATTTCTGTGATTTTAAGCTGGGGCTCATTGGTCCAGGGGTTCGAACGTTCTCTCGGCCCCTCCTCATTCAAGAGGTCCCTCTCCCTGCGGTGCGCGCGCGAAACCATCACATCACCAGACTTTGGATTCTTCTCTCCCTCACCTGCTTTGGGCATCGATCGGTTTTCTTCCTGCTACACAACGTCTCAAAACACACAGCTTCCCTCCGTCACCGCTCCTCCAAGGTTTATGACCACAAATTATAGGCTGGATTAATACTTTAATATCGAATTTTTCACTCACCATTACATCGTCGCGACTGGCTGCCCGCTTTTCCCTGGACCCCCCTGTCCCATACCTATCATATTCGACGACGCGCGAAATCAAAGTGTGGTCGCTTAATGTATTAGAGAACAAACACAGCAAACTCCAGCGACAAACACGGCCAATGCACCCGGGTCTCGGGTGGGAAGAAGACAGAAAGTGCGAGTCCGAGGCCTGAGACTTTGGGCAGCAGCTGCGTTGACTGGCCAGGGACTTCCCGAAAATGACATCGCCCACTTCAGGTTTTGCTCCTGATGCGGGCCGTGGGGCCCTCCCCACCATCTCTACAGCGTACAGCACAGCAGGTGGAAGTGACGCCGTCAGCCCTCCTCCAGCGGCGACCAGAGACAACGTCTTGCACGCCCACAGGCAGAGCCACAACTCGTCGAAGCTGCCGACCTTTCGTTTTGCCGACCTGAAAAGGGACCCCATCGTGCTGCCCTCGCTAATTCCGCTTCCTGACTCCCCGTCCCCGTGCCCCCCTGGCGAAAATCAGGACAACGCGAGCGCAACACCCCTGCAAGCCCAAGGCCAAACCCGCCATATCCCTGGCTTGTTGTCGCGCGAGAACCTCCACCAAATCTCCAACGCCCACAATCTCTCTTCCGACAAGTCCGTCGCATTTGAAACACAGCTGCCAAATGCGCAAAATTCAACCTCGACACCACAGCAGCCACAACACCAGCCCGCTCTAACCAAGACCCGATCGCTAAAGTTCCAATTCGTGCCATCCACTGCCACTGCGACTCCGTCCACGATTGCGCCTGCTACTGCTCCCACTCCCACTGCGCCTGCGATTGCCACCGATCCGTCCACAGCCGGCACCAAACGCCCAGCGTCCTTTTCCGACGCCCCAAGAGTGGTTGGCGGTCTGTATGCGAACAAGGCATCGCAGCTGGCCTACGTCGCGACACCTGTCACCAAACGGCGACTGACAGCCTCCGCTGCCGTACAGGAGACACCTTCCTCAGTGCCCCGCCCGTCTCCGAGTTTCACACGTCTGCGGACAATCGACTCTGGCGACAGCAAGCAAACCGTCGTGCCCGAGAGCACTACCAAGGACTGGGCACAAGGTCAGCGGGACTTGTTGCTGCCCAAAGAAGACGACGACGCAGAGGAGCCCGAAAGAAAAAAGCCTCGCCCTCCATCCTCTTACAGGCCGGCAACCTCACACACCGGCAGCACTACCGGCGGACGTGCCGCCATTCCTCCGATCCGGGGTTTCCGGTCTTCCATTGCCAGAAAGAGCGTGGTAATCGACATGCGCGATCGTCGGGTGGCCGACAACATATACGGCGGCCAAGAATCCTCCAATTCGAACCAACACGACAAGACTCTCCACGCCCTGGAGGGCCGAACAGATGATTTTACATCCCAAGAAACCGCCGACATGACGACCACAACAGATAACGACAACACGGCCGACCTCTTTTTAAGGATCGCCAGCGAGACATCGACACGGCGAGTGCCAGAGTTCAAGGGCAAGGTGGAGGACCCCAGTGCGGCTGTAAGTGGCTTTGCAATTGACTTTCTGACCATCGGCGGACTTTCCCCGCCGCTTGCGTTTAGGAGGTCGCGTGGGTAAACACAGCTAAGGCAAACGACTAACCATGTTATCAGTCCCGCATCACCCGCATTTCGCACCGTAGGCCGCTCTCTACTGCCGTTGCAACCTTCCAGGCCAATTCCCCACCCCAGCTTGCTCGTCGTCTTTCCGACCAGCGTGAAACGACTAGATCCCGCCAGCGGCCAGAAAGCAACACGGCGCAGCAAATGACGAGAGAGCTGGCCTACCGGACGAGCGCCCGAGATAAGCTCAACCCTATCATGACATCCTCCACCACCACCATCACCACCACCGAAGAACCGTCCCCTCGCACTGTATCGATCCGCACACCGCTCAAGCCCTCCGCCATCGCCACCCCGAGATCGATTCAGTTCCAGGATACCCTCTCTGACAGCGCTTCGGCCTACCAGCGACGTAGGCAGTCGCTGACTACTAATAACGAAAACCACCCGTCCAGCGCCAGGGCACCTCAGTATAGGAGCTCCAACCTCGCCCAATCGCGGATATATCACTCATCTCCCCTGGTGCCGAAGCCCATGATTCCCTCCAAGGATGACCCCATTCCGAGCACCGAAACCCACCAGGGTGCCGAGGGGAACGAGTCCTCCTCGTCAACGGCCGCCCCATCTACCGTCTGGGATGAGCTGGACGATCTGAAATCACGAATTAACCGGCTCGAGCTTACCGGCAAAATGCCCTCGAGTTCTGGTGCGGCCATGTCCATGTCCAGGACATCGGACGACCGCCCACCGACTGCCACGACGAATGCCACCACCATGTCGGCCTCCCCTAAGCGCGGCTCCGGTGCTAGTGCCTCGCAGCCCAACGTCAACAGCAGCTTTACCAGTAACACATCGTCGCACCGGGGAGAGACCCAGCCCTTGCTCATCTCTGCCCTCAACAAGACAAAGGGTCTGGTGGGGTCCGAGGCATTCAGTGCGATGGAGTCTGCTGCCAATGATGTGCTAGCTCTTACGACTATGCTTGGGACTTCTGGACAGCCAGGGCCGATCTCGAGCGGCGCCAGTGCTATCGGCTATGGTAGCAACAACGGCAGTGTTACTGACAGGCAACTGCGCCGCAGAGCAGATGGCATTTGCAGGAGTTTGACAGAGCTGTATATTGCTCTCGCTGATGAGCTTGCTCAAAAGCAGGGTTCTGGGTCGTCGAACAAGCGGGGAAGGGAGGAGGATGGACTGGCCAGCCCGACATCGGCGAGGAGACCTGTTGTCCTGAACACTGCTGCCGCTTCAGCTTCCAGAAGGCAAAGTGCCGTTGCTGATACCATCACGCCACTCCCGCCAAAGAGTCCGAGGGCCCCGACTAGCCTGGAGGTGAAGAGGCAGAGCATACTCGCTGCTGCTTTTGCCCCGACAGCGCCATCCGCCGCCAGTGGGCGGTACGCTGCCGTGCCGGGCACCCCTGTTGACTCGGTCGGTGCCGGGAGGAAATCATCCCTCCTCCTAGCTAGAGCGAGAAGAGCAGGAACAGAAGACCCAGAGGAGCTATCTGGTCGTCGATCCTCGCTCTTACTCCGGACCCGTAGAGCAACAACTGAAGAACCAGAAGACCAACCGCAACAACCGCAACAATCCACCCCCGCCCTGCGGAACGAAGCCGGAAGAAAAACTTCCCTGTTGTTGAGAACACGAAAGACCATGAACGATGTCGATGATT
The DNA here is from genome assembly GCA_033296885.1 of Triangularia verruculosa. Taxonomy (NCBI): domain Eukaryota; kingdom Fungi; phylum Ascomycota; class Sordariomycetes; order Sordariales; family Podosporaceae; genus Triangularia; species Triangularia verruculosa. Next base: position 68,351 of record MU863983.1, on the reverse strand, counting down.
TAGACAATGAATCTCGGTACCGCACCCCCTCTCGCGCGGTAACCGAAGTCAACTCTTCCTTTCGGTCGGGAGTTACTGCCTCGGCTCCTAGAGAAAGTGCGAGGTCGCCCCCGGATTTGGATTTACCGACAGGATCATCGTCTGCGCTGCCGAGGAGGAGGTTGGTGCCAAGTAGTCTGAATGCGCGGTTAGTCATCCCGGCAGTGAGCGGGAACGGGCCGACGACGCCGATTCCGAGGAGGTATTTGGAGAGGGCGACGCCGATGAGGGAGAGCATGATGACGAATGGGGACGCGGCGGACAAGATTATTATTGAGGAGGGGCAGAGGGGGAATCAGAGGCAGTTTTTGCAGCTGTCGAGTAGCAGTGGGTTGGGGAGGAGCAATAGTCTGAATGGGAGGAGGAGGGGGGAAGGCGGGGGAGGGAGCGGGATACCGACGGCGAGGGAGTCGAGGGTGGAGTTGTTGCAGGGGATGCAGGGGAGGGAGAGGGAGTATAGATGAGTTGTTGTTTTTTTCTAGAAGGTGTGTTTGGATTTGGATGCCCCGTTATGAGGTTTGTGTCGGTGTGATTTGGAGTTTTTATAATTCTGGCAAGGGCATCCCATCAGGTTAGGGATAGGATGGATGTTGGGGGGAAGGGGAAGGCGTTTGTTTGGTGTTTGTTGAAATTGTTTGAAAAGGGGGGGGTATTGTTTTCTGGAAAGAAGATGTGAAAGAGAGCAAGAGGGTGGGGAAAAGACCTTTTTTTCTTTTTGTTCTGTTGGGTTTTTTGCTTGTTGTTTGCATGCAAAGTGCGGTGCATCCTGTTTTTTTCTCGGCGGCGGCGGCATCAACTGCATTGTTTTATCATTTTATAACATTTTTGAGGGGTGTGGAGGGTAGGATTAAGGTTGATGAAAGGTTTCCCTTTCTTTCATGTTGCAGAGATCATGACGGGGGAGATTGGGGGGTTCTGGTGGTCAGCGTTTTTTTTTTTTTTGTTTTTCTTGATGCTGAGGTTTGGAGTTGTGAGTGAGTGAGTGAGTGAGTGAGTGAGTGGGTGGGTGTTGGGATCAGAATATCTCACCACCACAGCAACCACCACACCTACACACTCCCATGTTTTTTTGTTTTTCTTTCTACGAAAAAGCAAGAGGTTTATCACGACTTTCATATTTTGTTGTGTAGTTTTTTTTTTTTTTTTAGTTTGGGGTTGTTTCTGGGTAATAATTTGGGAGGGAAAGGACAAGGGAATTGTTATATTATGGATAATGGAGGGTTTGGACAAGGGTGGTGGTGGTGGTGGTTTGGTGGGTGCGTTTGTGTTTTGTTTGCTTGTTTTTTTGATCTTGTGAAAGCCAAGGGGGTGGGACTGGGGGACTGGGGGGGAGAAAATGGGAATAAGGATGGTATGGAAATGGAAATGGAATGGAATGGAATGGAATGGAATGGAATGGATTAAATGGGTTAAGGAATTAAGGGAATAAGGAAATTAAGGAAATGGGAATATGTCTATGACGAGCGCGTGTTTTGTGCTGCTACTGCTTGGCTTTTTTACCATGGATTGGGGATATTACTATTCCTCTAGGACTGGAAAGGGGGAGGTGTAAATATATTATTGAGGCAGTATATTGCGTTACGCAAAGATGAGATAACTTGAGTTGGTTGTGATGTGATGTGATGTGTCTGATGATTGTGCTTTGGGGTGTCCTTTCTTGACTTTGATGGTGTTAGAAGATAATTCATATCTCTTTGTAGACTTGTAGGTTACCTATGATTCGATAGTATTTCATGGATTGCTGCAGGTGCTAGCCATTGTAAAGACATTTTCTAGTTGCTCTGAAAGGGACGTCTCAATCAGAAGTGGCATGTCAAAGACCTTTGCCGTTTCAATGCTCTATGATGTAAGCTATTCAAAGAATCATATCATACAAATCTATGCCCCCCAACCACGCCATGCCGTAGCCACACATATGTACAATATTCCACCTTGCCATGTCGAACCCCCTTTGTGTTCTCTAGTATAATGGTATCTCTGTTATCCCCCCCCCCACCCCCACCCTTTTATTCTCTCCCACAATTTCCATCGTCTTTTTATTCCTTCTTGCCCGCTGCCAGCGCCGCCTTCTTAGCCTTCTCCTTCGTCAACTTCTCCCTCCTCGCAATCTGCGCCTCGACTCCAATCCCGCCAAACACCAGCCCCACCCCCAACCACTGCATTTGGGAGAGTGTATGTCCAAACGCAACCACGCTGAGGATCATGGTGAACATCTTTCTCGTTACCGTGACAGTAACCAACAAAACCGACGAGAAGGTCGACAGCGTATGGACTGATTTTTCTTCGTTAGCCATCCACCCAGTTTCTTTTTCCCAAGAAGAAGAGTAACTCACAGATAAAAACCTGCCCTACACACCCGCAAACCGCAAAACCCAGCACATCCCTCCAAACCCCCGGGTTCCTCCCCAAAAACTCCAACGCCTCCCTCAACTCCCCCCTCCCCCCCCGCCCCATCACATCCATCCCCAACCACGCCCCCACCCCCGTATTCACCAGCCACGGGCTCATCACCAAATACCCCCCCGTCAGCGCCCCGCTAAGCAAATTATTCGCCGCCATCATCTGCGGCCCCGTATAAGGCTGATACGTCCCAAAAATATAATCCTGGGTACTATTCGTCAACCCATCAAACAGCAAGTTAATCCCCAGCAGCAGCATCCCCCACGCCGTCTGCCCTGAATGACTCGCTGCTGCCTTGTGCTTTTTCGACCCAGAATGAAGCGTAAAAACCGCCACCCCGCACGTCACTGCCGCTACGACGAGGTACTTGTACAATGGGTACCGCTTCCGGAAGATCGTCACATGCAGCGCCATGACAGGCAGCAGTTTGCATGATTTTGCGAGAATAAAGGTGATGTAATCGATATGTCCCAGCGCGGCGTACCCAAACGGCGCCGCGAGCGCGTTGGTCACGGCTACTAGTAACAGAGGGGGGAGGATGGCCTTGTTTGGGATCGGGGAGGGGACGGCTTTCCCTTTTGGCGTTGTTAAATACGTGAAGAGCAGCCCGCCTAGTCCGGCGAAGAGGCTTTGGATTGTCAGGAGAAAAACGGAGAACTTGAAGCGCTCGTTTTGGGGGCCGTGGGTGGTGGTTGTTAGTTTTTCTTGGAGGTAGGCCCAGGTTAAACTATTCCTTTTTGTCAGTATTGTTTCATGGCAGGGAGGGATAGGAGGTGACATTACAAGGAAGCATAGATCCCAGCTACGCAAACCACCAGCGTCACCACACCCCCCTTTTCTTTCTGCACGCCGGCCGCTGCGTCCGCGATTTCTCTTTCTACCTTCTCCACCACCGTCTTCTCTTCCTCTTCTTCTTCCACTGCCCGTCCGCTCGCCGTTCTCCTCAGCTCCCCAGCGGTGTACTCTGACGACGGCTCCCGCCTGATCGGGGCGGTCTTGGTGCGAGCCATCTCTCTCTCTCTCTTTCTCCCGTTCTCTCTCTGTCTCGCGTTCTCCTTTCCGTCTACTGTGTTTGTCGCCCAAGATAGGTTGATTGCGCCGTGCTGTACGGTAGAATCGTCCGCAATCGTCAGTTATGGATGCGCAAGAAGTGTGTTGTGGAAAGAGTCAATTGCCAATTGGCAATTTTATCTCCCCGATTGATCACGTTATGTAAGAAAAAATCGAATTGGCGCAATCTGTCCAAATCGCCTTCTCTCAAATCAATGACAGAGCGCGGCGCGGGTTCCGAGTTCAAGGTGTCACCAATTACTGAACAACCTGGAAAACGGGACAGGACAGGACAGGGTGGCTTTATCAACTGACCCCTGACGGCCCGGGCTGAGTGATCCCCAGAGCTAAGCTATTTTAGTGAATGGCCGCCTGAGCCGCTCCGGCGCTCAGTGCTTCCCGCAGCCGTTTTCCCCTTTCCTTGCGGGGCTAACACTGGAAAGCTGCAGCGGTGGGGCCTGCTCCGGCACTGGGACCCTCCAAAATTCTGGGGAACCCTCTACGCCAAGCACAAGGGTTGACCAACCCTAGACTGGAATGACATCGAGACTAAACATACCACCACCATCTACAATTCTTCACCGGGTCTTATGTAGACACCGATTTACAGACACAAGTCACAGCATAAAAACACAAAGTCATCGTAATGCTCATATGTTGATCTACTCCTTGCATTGCCTACGCCCAAATAGACCCCATCTCTGCATCACCTCGAGATCGAAAGCTCAGCAGAGACGAGTGAATCTAGCCCAGAATGCAGAGCTAAGTAATGGTGACCGCGAAACCAACAAAGCAACCATCGCTGTGTTCACACGTCCAAAATCAAGCTGTGTGAATCTGACAACTGGCTAGACCTGTTCGGTTCGCGGCTGTATCGAGCATATAAAAAGTCCAAGCGTCGGGGGGAAGTAATGGCGGAAAATAAGATGGCGGACGTCGTGAGAAAAGAGCAGTATGGGTTTATCGGGTTTTCATGGTAAGAGTGGAGGGATGTGAGAACTGATCGAGAACTAAGTGGTGTGACGTATTTGGACTGGGGGGAGGAATTTCGATTCGATAGCTAGGCTGACTCTGTGTGGCTCAAGTGAAAGAGACGTATCTCTCCTTGCCCTCAAGAGTGGTCGCCCACAAGCCGGTATAGTTGCGGCACTAAATGTCGATGGGGGTGACCCGTCGGTTTCGGTGGCCGCCGAGAAAGATGAGACGAGGTAAGGGTGAGTGAGGGAGTGAATGCCTGCCCGAGAGAAGAAAGTGGCTGGGCGAAATGCTTTTGGTAAGGAAAAATGTCATCACATCGTATCCCGCCCCCCCAAATGATATGCCTTGCGGCAGTCAGATCTGAATGACCCAAAGCGAGGGACTGTCAAATCCAACACAAACCAGGAAAACAATGGAAAAAGAACGCCCGGATCGTGGCTGGCAGCTCGCCATCATCCTACCCTCGGAAACTCCTTCAGGTGCATCGTATACCAAGTATTACAGTCGGGGACCTCTGTGGTCCTCTTCTCCTTCCTAAGCAGAAACCTGGCCAGACTGTTGCATCTCTTGGCGGCGAATCTTCTCCGCCTCCAAGTTCTCATAGAGGAGGTACAAGGCCGTCTCATTGGCCTTGGCGCTGCCCATAATGGTGAACATGCGCTCACCAGTGTCATCATGAGGGGCCTGTTCATTTGTATCAGCAACAATACGTGCATCTCCAACAGGATAGAGTGACTCACCTTGGCAATCGAGATGCGAGCTCCAGACGTCTTGCGAATCTCGCTAATCTTGGAACCAGCGCGGCCAATGATGCAGCCGACCATATCAGCGGGGATGCTGATGTTTTGAGTCTGAATCTCCTCGCCGTTCTCGTCATGTGTGGGAGGACCGCGCTGGGCAGCATCCGAATCGGAGCGACGATTGTACTGGCGGGGGCCGCCATTGCTAAAGTCGGCGCCGTTGCCGGTCCGTGTGACACGGGATGAACCGCCATAGGGGGCCCTCTCCTGGGGGTAGTTGCTAGCACCCCCAATCGCCGGTGCGCCCGCGCCAGTTCCCGTACGGACAACAGGATTGTAAAGGACAGTGCCTTGGCCCCGCTGCCAATCGTCAACCAGGCACTTGCAGATTTCCCAAGTAGCGCGCTGGATGCCCTCGGGGGTGCCTTGGACCTCGACCACACGCTCCGTCGACTGCGGCAGCATCTCCTTCTGCGCAACCATGCGCACGCCCGACACATCCTGAATATGCTTGATCTTGAGACCCTGTCTTCCAATGACGGTACCCATCTGATTGTGAGAGATAAGGAGCTTGATGGCTGTATTTGACAGCGTCAGCACATGAAAGCAAATAACAAACAGCGCAAGATGAAAGCAGTAAACATACGGTGGGTGCCGTTGGCAGCAACGACGCCTCCCATGCCCATAGCAGGAGCGCCTTCCATCAGAGCAGAGGCAACCTTGGCATAAGCCTTGGAGATGGCCTCGCAGCCGCCGGTAATGGTGAGAACCCGGTCATAGACGCCGGGAACAACCTTGCTCACGCCAGCCTTGACACCAGTCTCGTCACGGAGATCAGCGACATTCTTGCCCGCTTTCCCGATAATGACACCAGCTTCCTTGGAGGACACGATGGCCCTCAGAGTCATCTGCGTCTGAGCATACTCCTCGTCCGTCTTGGGGGCTGGCTCTCCATCCGGGCCAAGACGGGGCTCGTCGCTGAGCTTGAGCTGGTCGAACGATTCGTTGAGGTCGGCGCCGTTGGACGGGACAGAGTCTTGAGGGGCAGACATGTTGAGGGGTGTGACGGAGTGGATGAAAGTGCGGGTGGCGGTTGGGTTGATGGAGGCGGAAGACGTGAAGAGGGTATCACTTCAAGGTCGGAGAAGGAATTGGGGTTGGGTATTTGGCGGTAGAAAGGTGGTGGAGGTGGAGGTGGAGGAGGAAAAGGTTGTGGGTGGAAGAACTGAGCAGAAGAGTCAATGGTTAAGCTCTGGCAAAAACATGCATGACACCTCGGGGCAGGCAGAATTGGCTTCTTGGTACTACGGCGGGCAAGGGTAAGAGCTTCGCTTTTGAGTATTGTACCTGCTGCGATTCTGTTTTTCTGTGCGAAAAAGAAGGCGACACAGGCGAGACACAGAAAGAGGAACGGCGCGCCGTGGCCAAGCTACCCTGGCTTGCGGATGGCGGGGCAGAGAAAGAAGCAGGGCACGTACCTTTTTGCGGCAGGCGGTGGACCAGGGCCCAATTGGCAAACCAAGGTTTCCTGAAACCGCGGTTTGGAGGGGAAGGATGGGATGGAGATGGGATGGAGAGAGAGAGAGGTGGTGAGATAAGAAGTAAGGTAGGGCGAGAAGAAGGAAGACGGGGCGGGATGGGGTGGAAGGTGAGGAGAGGGAGAGGTGTCGGTAGGTGGTAGGTGGTAGGTGGTAGGTTGAAAAGGATGAAAAGGGAAAAGAGGGGAGGGCAGCGTCTCAAAGGAAAAAAGCCGTTCTAGTGGTCCAATCACACTACCACTCGCCATGCAAAAAAAATCAACGTCGCCATCGGCAGCCAGTCCCGACGCTGCTTCAGTGGGGCTTGTGTGTCTCGAGCAGCAAACTGCAGCAGGAGACCCACTGGGTCTTCTCACTGGGCCCCTTCCCCACGGCAAACATGGTGTTTTTGACGATGGCCCCAATCCATCGGCATGTCGCCGAGAAGGGAGGTGGGGAGGTGGGGGATGATGCATGTCCACGGGTCCGTCTTGGAGCTCAGGGCTCAACTTGGCTTGTGCTTTCCCTGGCCATTCCCCTCATTCCTCTCAGTTCCAAGTCCGACCTTTGTCACTTGCTGTCTCCCCAACCTCACGGTTTTGCAGTGTTTGGGAGCACAGGAGCAGCATTGCACATGGTGCTGGACCCCATCGACCCATCACATACCGGGAAACAGCATGAGATGGCAGCACCGTCCTTCGGAGCCCTCGGCAGCCCCGCAGCCAGTCCCCGGCCAGCACCTCGTCCTTGGACAACGCTCGCCTCGCTCGAGCCCATCGTCACATCGAGCCGTACACACTGCGCAGTACACTGCGTGTCGGCATCGAGCATGTGGAGTTTGGACCAGCCCTACTAATCCACCTGTCTTTTCTGGAATAAACTTGACAGGCCCCCTTGGCCCCATCCCCTACTTATTCCCGAATGCTTGGGCTCCAGTGGGTCAGCGTGGGGTTTGCCAACTGCGGACCATCTCTGTTGTCGTCAACTTATAAACCGTTTCCCCTCTACATGTTTCCATTGGCCCCTCCGTTGGCGAATTGCAAGCGACATTCTGTCTCCAGACGTGGCTTGTGTATGTACGACAGCCCCATCTTTTACCTCTGGAATATGTGGGGGTTTCTTTCCTGCGCTCTCCTGCAACCCACCAAGTGGTATCCCGCATGCGGGCGTGTGGTGGCAGTCTCATATATCTTCGCCTGAAAACGGTCTTTATTTCTACTTGCCATTGTTTGGGCACAACCCCGCTCCAAACAATCAAGCCTTGTGGCGGCAAGCAATTGCTTTTCCACACTTGCCACGGCCAAACCCCGCGAAGAGGACTCGGCGGAGGGGTCCCTCTGCATATCCAGAGAGCAGACTTATGCTGTGTGACGCTGCTCGCAGGCGGGAAGGGGGCAGTCAACCACGCAGCCCACAACCATTTCATATTGCCTGATTTGTGTCTTGCTTTTTGACCGGCGTGACACTCCCAGACTGACAGCTCTACACACCTCCCTCTTTCGACGCCACACTCCGGCAAAGGTCAGACGCGCCGGCTTGTTGAGCCGGGGTCCCCGACTGGTTGGTGGAAGCGCTCATGAGGCAGGCCTCCTATGTTATGTGATCCTACATTACTCATCATTGTCAACCACGGGCTCATTGGACGGTTTAGTACAAGTGTGTCTACGGTTGGACCATGAGGGGTATACCGCTGCACCTATGATTTCTCTATCTGTCTTCTCTACATCACCGTATCACAGAGTCAGACTTCGTAGGGAGTCGCGTCATGTGACTGATGTATCCTGCAGCTGGCTATTCCGATCAAACAACTGACAGGGCTACCAAGAGAGCTTGGTGTCAGTTACCGATATGAACATGGACTTCACATTTTCTCTAACCCCTTGGCACATGACGCTCAATACTCGACCTGCACCCGCCCTAGCTGTAGATAGAATGAGATGATCTCAACGTTGTCTCTCGAAGTTGACACGGAAGTAAGCTGTCGCCGTATTCTTTGCGCATAAGGCAGCAGTTCCAAATTATAATATCAAGGTCCTCATTGTTGACGCGGGTCGTGCCTATTTCTTCATCAACCGCCAGATTCGAGTTGATGATTTCACGCAGGATCTTGAGTTGGCCTACATGAAGCTAGGAGAGTGAGGCTTGGTTTTTTGGAAGGGAAGAGGGAGGTAGCAGGATGGCAGTTGGAGCATTTCTCCCACATATAGCTGTGTCTGTGGGTGTACCAAGTGGCTTTTGCTTTTTTGGTGGTGCCAGGGGGACATGTGGAAGAAGCAATGGTGAGGGATGAGATTTGTGATGCGTTTTTTGAAGAGAGTAGGTTTGCGGGAGTGGCGAGGTACCGGAAAGAAAGCTCTCACTTTGGCTTACGCGGGAAGTGTACGCCAGGGGGTCAGGAGGATCGAGGGGAAAGAAGGGGCTTGGTCGAATAGACGGGTATGATCACTCTGAGGGCGAGGGACTTGGAGGGGGGAAATGAGGGGATGGATGCACAGGTGAGGTGGTTTGAGGAAGAGAAAGCTGTTTTTTGAGTTATTTTGCCTGAAGAGCTACCATAGGCAATGTACTTTCCTTCAATATTTACTGAATGCCTTTATCTTCACTTTTCTTTTTGGTGATTGAGGACCTGGCTGATATCGCTTGCAGACCTCCCATTCATTGCGAGCTTTGGGTTTCTTGTATTTTGCTTTCTTGACAACTTTGATGATAGAAGGTTCTGTGGAAGCGGGTGGATGTTCTGTTGCCTCTTTCTGATCACCTGATTGCTGCGGTGGTCTGAATAGGGGGTGGCCGCCATTTGTAGGACGGCTGGAATCCCCAACAGCCGTTTTCTGGCTGTTAGTAGAGATGTGAGCATGGTGAGACAGATAGCTTTGGTTCAAACTGCAAATGGAGGAGAGGTGAGAGGGTAGTTAGGTTTTGAGGGGGGAATGATGCCCGATTAATCCCAAAGTTAATTCAAGTCTATCTCTCGGTGCAGATTCACGCCATAAGAACAACGCCACGGGAGGCTTGATGGTATGGCAGGAGCCTGAAGGGACGGAGAGAAGAAAATTGATACTGTGGACAGCATTCTTGGCTTATGAGATAGGCTTTGGGGGAAAATAATGTGAAAGAATCCTCTTGACCGAGTGGCTGGAAGAACAAAGGAGAACGAGGAGACGATGAGAAGTATGTGTGGAAAGTCAACATTAACAGGTACCTTTGCATAATTTGCTATGCATGATGATCTATTGATCCTCACGAGCAGTACGGTGTACCATATTTGGATCCTCAACTACAGTGTGCGACCCAGACGAGAATTTACAACCTCGAAACATCCGGGTCCTGGCCAACCTGAAGGCGTCGTGGGTAACAAGTGTACAGGAGCGCGGTAAAAGACCAGACCCATACTCGTATAGGGCCCTGCAGCAGTCCCAAACCAGGGTTTCGAGATCATCGGGGGTGATGCGGCTCATATCAATGTCGACTCCAGGTGCCATCTCGTACCTCAAACAATCGCCCAGTTTCGCTAGTTTTCCTGAGGTAGGTATCTCGGTCAGCTTCAGCCATGTGTATAACTAGATAGTGCGAGTAGCAAAATTAACTCGGATTACCTAGATGGTATCGCAGGCAGAGTTGCCAATCAGTGCGCTTGTTTACGGGGGTGAGGTTTATCATTTTGACATCCCCGTGGTAGAAGGTTCTCCGGCAGCGGACACAAATATGCATCAACCACTTGGGGTCTCCTCCCTTCTTGGGTGGCTGCTTTACTTCCTCTTTTTTCTCGGGTTGTTCTTCCGTATTCTTGCCCTTTTCTTCCTGCTTCAGGCGAATAGCTATCCCCGAGTGAGGAGGTGGACGATCACCGGAGTCATCGGGTGGTGGATTGCCGGAGTTCAGAACCGTCATTTTGATGAATCTGATGATTGATAACTCAGAAATAAGTTTGCTGGGTATGTATGTCGGGTTATTGCTAGAGGGAAGAATATCTACCTTGCATGGAAATACTCGGGATTGGAAGTGAGAGGAGTGGGGATTAAACCCAAGCCCAGGTGATGTCTTGCTCAATTTAGCTCTCTCGCCAACAGAACGCCACACCAAAGTCTAGATTGAGGAGCAAAGATAACAGAACAATAATTGCCTCAGTTGTGGTTTAGTGAGGTCATAAGACGCCATGTTGATAAAATGATGTTCACTGATGTTTAAGTGAGCCGCACTGGCTCACAGCGACACTTAGCATCTACTGATGCAGTTGACCCAATTAGAAAGCTGGAATTGCAGTCCTCTGATCTAGAGTCAGTTTACTCTTCGCCAGGTATATACAGACTGCACGTCTATACCTGAGCCAGAAAACTGTTTGCACAAGAACACAGGATACCTAAAGTAAGGTATGTAGGCCATCTTGATGACGATATAAATGAGGTGACAGATCTGTAGGTGTGTATTAGGGTATTTCTCTACCAGCTAATCTCAGTGGTAAACCTGTTTTTGCTCCCTTGACTAGATATCTATTCCTTGCCTTGAGGCCAACGGTGAACCATATTCGGATCCTTGATCGAGCTGTGTTGGTCGTCCGAGTACCTGCAGCCCCGGAGCTTCTTGTTGGCAACTTGCGCCGCGGGGGAATCTGGAAGCATGTACCACGATGACATCAGACCGGATCCATGGACATATGGCATCGTGCAGCAGCCCCAGACCATTGTGTCGAGATCTCCGGTCACGAGACGGTTCATGTCGAGTTCAGCTCCAGGTGCGAGTGTTTTCTGGAGGTAATCGCCTAGTTTCATCACAGTTCCTGTTTACTGGTGGTTAGAGCCAGATATGGCTTGAAGAAGGACGATGATGACTTACCGGTGTGGTATCTATTGCAAGCCTCCCAATCGGCTCGAGGAGGGTTGCTGTTGGGTTTTATGTGGGCATCAAGATAGGTTCTGTGGCAGCGGGCGCAGATTTGCCACACTCGAGAATTCTTCTGCGGTTGTTGTTGTTGTTGTTGTTGTTGTTGTTGTTGATTCTGGTTCTGATGGGTGTCCAGCTCCGAGTACGGGGGCGGAGCGCTGCCATCTGTTCGTTGGTTGGAGTTTCCGGCGCCCATTTTCAGAATATTTAACAAATTATCTGGTCTTGGAGAAGAGAGTCTTCTGAAGGATGTGGAAGAGGGAGGAAAAAAAACCAGATGTTAAGCATATGTGAACTAGGTTTAGTGCCAAGCACAAGTCGGAATTATCTTACTCTGGCTCACGCCAGGGGGACGCCACAGTAGGATCAGTTCAGGAAGGCGGAGGTAACATGACGAGAAGTTTATCAGATATGGCTGCAGTGTGCCACAGAACGCCATGGTGGTGAGATTATATACACTGATGCTTGTGAACCATACTTGCTCAAACTCCAATATCTTAGGGAGTAAAGCTTGCCGTCTTCTTATCTATAGTGTGTCCTTCACCAGAGTATGTACAACCTGCACGTTCATACCCCCGCCCAAAAATAGTTTTTAAATAGAAACCGAGGTACCAGCTAGACCTCTTAGGTCCTCCACAGCAGCTCCAGACAGCAGGCTCCAGATCACCCTCGCTGGTGCACTCCATGTCGAGCTCCATTTCTGATACTGAGTAAATCTTCAAAAACCCACCGACTGCCGTCAATTTTCCTGCCATACTATCAGTCAGTCAGAGGTAGAGCGTGGAAAGAGCGCAGATCTTACCAGGGTGATGCCAACCGCAAACCTCCCCTTTCTTTAAGCTGCTCTCAGAGCCAGTCAACTGATGCCAGGTTTTATTGAGCCAGCCTGAATGAGCGGCGGTAAGCCCATCTTGTTGCTCGGTTGGTGTATTCAAGCAACATATGTCGCAGGAACACTCAGGTACGAAGACCACATGGCAGCGGGCGCAGACGTGTAAAGGGGTCTCATGGTTTTGAGGTTGGTTTTCTTCCTTTTTAGACTGCTCTTCCCCGTCATTTTTGTGCCGGTAGGTACTGCTCTTTCCCATCTTGGTGTGGAGGATACTTCTGTCGGTATACAGCGGTGTTTCCTCAGACGAAAGAGGATCGTCCACTCTGATGCCGTCGTTGGTCAAGATTCCGGGAGAGATGGTTGTTTTGGCAGTGATGAAAGCACAGTTATTTGAGAAAGAACACGGAAAGAGGAAAAGGCAAAATAAGGCGTAATTTGGGTTATAAGCTCTGAAAATGAGAAGGTTAGAAGTTGAGAGATACTTCCCGTACTATATACTTTATTAATCCGTACTATATAAGTATAGCCAAAGATAACAGCTACAATATTATCACTGCAAAATAGTATTAAAATATTATTCCTTACAGCCTTTTAACTATCTTTTAAAACCTTTTAACTATCTTTTAACCTTTTAATTATCTTTAAAGGCTTTTTAATTACTTTTTTAAGTATTTTAACTATTTTTTAAAGCCTTTTAATTATCTTTTAAATCCTTTTAATTATCTTTTAAGCCCTTTTAATTATCTTTTAAGCCTTTTAACTATCCTTTAATACTATATACCTACTTTACAGTGCTAGTTATTTTGTCCAGGACGTGACACTTTACCCACATAGTACGGATTGACAAAGTGCATAGTACGGGGAGTGTGTCTCTAGGAGTTACCGATTTGGTAATAAAGAAATCTGGAACTTGATCCTCGAGAACCATCACAGACACCATATCACACATTCATTTCTCTACCCCGACTGCTTCTCTATGCGCTTGCGCCACGGACACCCAAGCATTCTAGATTCTAAGGGGTACCCCCTTTTTATTCTCCAGGCGCAACCTTACCGTGGGGGGTTAGGGTTATTGTCGTGTTTTATGTAACTTTCTCTGTTGCTGTAAGATACCATGTAGATGAGTAGAAGAGATAAAATCGAGACAAGGTAAAAATCTCCAAAGAAAAACAAGAAAACTCCTGTGGTGGTTAATCCAAGTACCAACCACCCCAATTACAAAATCATACTTTCTCTCATGCCAATCACCATAGGGCAACATCCCAACCCCAAACGCCTTTCGCGCAAGACGCCACATCCTCACCTTTGTCCCAAGGTCCTTCTCGTCCGTGTCGTCCGTATCCAACAACCTTTGAGAGCAACTGACAGACAACCTACGGCGGAAGGGAATCAAAATTAGCTTCAGGTATACCTGTCTTTGATGAGACAATATACGGTCAATGCCGCTCATAACCACTATATCTCCACAGCAGTCACCCTGTCCTCTCAATATAACGTAACACCTCAAATGTAATGTTCATATGCTCATATACATCCCCAACCTGCTAGTTCTACCTGCTAGTCTACGCATTTATACATCTCAAAAAAGAACATCTCCTAGAAGAGCAATACCCACCACTCCCTCTTAAGACCCACACCCTCCCTCCAGAAAAAAACCAACCCCTTTCCGACCCGGTTATAACGCCATGTATAAATCAACGCCAGCGCTTGAAATGAACCAAAATTATGTACTTCAACGAAAAAAGAAAAAGCGTCATGTCTGTGTAATCGACCCCCTGAGCACCCGTCTCCAGTCTAGATCGTCCCCATCTTCATCCGTATGTCTCTGTCTCTTTAAAAAGACGTCCCCTAAATCCTACCCGTCCCTCAAACAAAAGTGTAAAAAGAAACCCCCTTCAAAAATGTCAAAAAATGTGATGCCGAAATATATCCCCAAGAAAACAACAAAACTCCACAGTCAAAAGGAAAAAACAAAAAGAAAAGCACCTTCTTCCAACCAACCTAGCCTTCACATAACCGCACAACCAACCGTCCTCCCCCTCCTCCTCTGCCCCTGCCCCTGTCCTCCCTGTTGCCCCTGCTGCTGTCCCTGCTGTCCCTGATCCTCCTCCAGCGCATCCCTCATCTCCCTCGCCCTCCTCCTCCTCCTCCTACTATCCATCCCCCCAACCCCCACCTCCAGCTCCGCCTGCATATACTCCGCCCACTTCCTCTCCACCCTCCTCGCCGACGCCAAATCCCCCCTCAGCACCCTCCTAGTATGCTCATCAACAGTCATCTGCCACGTATGAAAACACCTTAGTCCAATCACTTCCTTCCCTTTCTTCCCATTCCCACCCTCACCAACTTCAACAACCCCGTCTTTGCCGGGTTTGGCGGCTGACAGCGGCTCCGAGTTCCGGGATAGGATCTCCAAGATCCCAGTCCAGGTAACAAGTGCAGTGTCGTAGATGGTTAGATTTAGCGTAACCTCCGGGAGAGGGGAGGAGGAAGCGTGGTGGGCAAGAGAGCGGGAGCGGGAGCGGACCATGTCGGCGGCTTCGGTGAGGGTTAGGTTGCTGATACGGGTGTTATCCATCAGGACCGAGTTGAGGTTCGTGCAAGACTGAAACACGGGCAGCATCCCCATGTCAGAAATGTTTTCACAGCCGGAGATGGAGAGGTGTTCTAGTTTGGTGGAGCATGGCGATTTGGCGATGTGGTTCGCAAACAGTGAATTTGACAGATGGGTGAGGTCTTCCACGTCGAGGTGGGAGAGGTTGGGGCAGGAGGCGAGGATTGGTTCCAGGGCTGCGTCGGTTAGGTGGGTGAGATTGGAAAGGGAGAGGCCTTCGAGATTGGGCGTGATGTAGGCGAGGGATCGGATGCTGGTGTCGGAGAGGCGGGAACAACGGGTGAGGTCGAGGTGGCGGAGTTTTCGAGGGGGCACAAGAGGGCGGTTGGTGAGTAAATCGAATTCTGGGGTTGGGCCGAGGATCATGGTGGTGAAGATGGCGTCTGTGATGTCGGAGCAGTTGGACAAGATGAGTCGTTCGAGGTTGTTGGTTTTGAAGATGGCGGTGGCCAAGTCGGTGTTGCCGGAGAAGCCCCGGATGCTAGAGGCGCGAAGGTCGCGGAGTTTGGGGCAGCCTTCAATCACGAATCTGATGCCTCGGGCGTCCATTTGTTTGCAGCCCGAGAGGTTGAGGGTTTCCAAATCCGGGCACTCTCGGGAGATGATCTTGCAGGTGGCGTTGTTAACTGCTGCGAGACCAGTCAGGTTGAGGTGAATAAGTTGGTGGTTTGATTTCAAGAGCGTGTGCAAGGTAGGTCGCGAGAAGTTCCGGCATCCTTCCAAGTTGGTGCTGTAGAGGTTGTGGCAAGCATTCACCAGACGCTGTGCCCGTTGGGTGTACTCGATCTGGAGACAGCCCCTAAGATTGAGATCGTGCACAAACGGACCTGCCGTTTCGAGGATCTTGGTCAAGGATCCGACTGGGATCTCTCTGTAGAACTTCGAGGCATCGAATTCGATCCAGAGCTGGCCGTCAAAGCACAGCTCGTGAAACTTCTTGGACACTCGTGAGGCTCGGACGAGCTCTTTTGGCGAGAGGAACGAGAGAATGTAGATCTTGAGCTCATTCGGTATCGTCTCCCAAAAGTTGAACACTTTTGCTTTTTTCTTAATTTCGGTCGGTAGAGAAATGGTCATTGGTGTCGACACGGGGTGGTCGACCTTGCGAACCGCCAAGACAGACTCGATTCCATCGTAACCCGGAGTTTCGACAGCTGGTGTCGCGGCAACCGAGGTAGGGGCGGTCGAGACATCACCATACGAAAAGTAGGAGGAGCCGCTGCTCGGTTGTCCGAACGGTGATGGTGTCGTAGTCAGGCTCACACAGGACAACGAAGAAACCGAGTTTCTATACGGTGCGCTCGACGCTCTGGGACGGGTGATTCGAGCACGTAAGCTCTGCGAGGACGATATCCGCTGCAAACCTCTCAGGAGTCTTTGCCGGCCCTTGATTTTGTGCTGCAACACGGGAAACTGCTCAACCACATCACTTCCGGGCTGGACGTCCAAGCTGCCGGCCTCGGAAGCGGGGCTCGCCGGCGAGTCCGGGGTTGAATGGGCAATGGTGGAGTCGACCATAACGGCGACGAGTCCGGGAGCCGTATCCGGAATTGGGTTTGAAAATTGCCAAGGCAATAAGGGGCTCAAAAACAGCGAAGAAAGTAAACAGTGTCAAGTAAATCAGATAAGAAGTTCTAGAAGAGGGAGAGCAGACAAAGCGGCGTATATTAAGAAGGTGTGCGTTGTTTATGGTTCCCCCTTCTTGCTGGCGCCTCGGGATCGGTGAGCCGGGAACGAGGTGGCGCTGTTAAGTCAATGGTGGAGTGGGGGGTGTTCCAGACTAAGGCAGTGGGCGAGGGGCACGACCAGCGAAGACAAAGGACGAGACCGTGAACCTCGTGGTGCCAGCGGCAAGTGCTGTGAAGCTCGCCAGCTGTTCCCTGACTACTCGTGGTCAAGCCCTGATTCAGTTCCTGAGGCTATGGCGCGAATGTCCTTTGTGGAGCAGCTCGGAATCTCTGGAAGCTTTGGCCTGGTGTGGCTGTAGATCAAAGCGGGGAGAGCGAAGAGGTTGGAGGGGGCTGCCCGACTTTCCCGGTACGGCAGTGATTGGACCGACAGAAGAAACTGGGCAGGTCTGGCCAGGACAGGGAGGTCAGCCTCGAGCAGTCCGGGGAGCAATGGGGGCCCGTTGTTTCATAAAGGGGAGAGAAAAGAAGAAAAGCCGAGATGGGGCTCGGTGTAGGCAAGAGGTTATGTAAGAGTCAAAAGCAGCTCGTCTGCTCAACAAAAGACGATAAAAGATAGATACGACTTTACCGTACCTGGATGTCCGCAGGGTCCTCTGCAGTCCGGAAAGTTTGGGTGTTCCCCCACCGGATTTCTGATTTACCAGGCAAAATAGCATCCCGAAGACCCCTTAGTCCGATAGGATAAACAGGGAGAGAGCAAGGGTTCTCCAACATTTGTGGTGGTGTGGTTGCACGAGGTTCCCTGCATCCAAGCGGCTAGGTTCTCTTTGGGGAAGAGCCAGGCACTACAGAGCACCCCGAGAACAAAAAAGAGGCCAGCTGCGCTCTTGAGCCCGCATCTGACCTGTCTTCGTGGCACCCGTCGAGCGGTTCGTGACTTAGTTGTTGCCCATGCGACCTCTCCTGGTCTTATCTTATCTTTGTGATTCAGTTGGGCATGTCTTGCTCGACAAAGAACAGACGGGGGCGCCGTCCAGCCCGTTAGAAGCATTGCTATCAAATAGACAGCGAGGCTTTCATCAGATGGTGGTCAGCACGCTCCCGAGTTGGAGATGGTTGAGGGTGGCAAAAAAACCCCTTAACATGCCGGCTTATCCAGTGCAGATCTGCCCCTCATTGTCACTATCGATCTTTACCCCGCCATTCCGCCATCACGACAATGCCATAGACACAGCCAGTCGAGCCAGGAATGCCACCTAGGAAATAGAGTTAGGTAGCTAGTGGTAGCTACGGTAGCGAACCGTCTTTTTAATTTGGCCGTCTATGTTCCAAGTAATAATCTGCGGGTGGCTTTCCGCCCCGACGCCGAGTACATCTTGTGTCTTGGTGTGTAGGGCGAGGACCCTGCAGTGGCTGGTCTTCCAATGAGCATCTCATATTCATCGAGAAGCTTGCATCCGGCCTGTGAGTTCCCCCAGCTCGCTTGGCTGCAAATCAGTGTAAAGGTACCAGAAAGAGTAGCTGCAGTTGGCCCGTCTCACAGGCCCTCAGCCGGTTTGACTTGGACTCATGAAGTGGGAGACAGCTACTTGTAAGAACAGAGTGATGACTAGAAAGGGCGGTGGCAGAGAATAGAGTCTGCTGACATGACTCGACAATGACGAACATCCCAAGTGATCGTTCGTCCTCCAAGATGTGAGGCATAAAACATGGGACTATGGCCACGGGGATCATGCCAGCTGGTGGCTGTTTGATCATTTATCCAGATATTTTTGTTGATCTCCGCCCTGTTGGCCCAGAGAACATCTCCCGTGCTTCTGGGCCGTTTCATCCGAATGGTCGGTCGGAGTCCGACCCGGTGCGGATGCTTGCGAGGGCCGGCCCCCCGGACCAGCTGCGGCAAAGTGGGACTTTTCCGAGAACACCGCCGGACCTTCTTTTCTTCTTCCAAGCTTGCAGCTCCCAACGCTTGGCAGTTTAGTTTTGTCCTTGGCTCCTGTTTGGTCCACAACTGTGCTGCCCAAAAAGGGCGAGAAAATGTGCTGGTGGGCATTAGCACGTGGTGTCAAGGCCGAAGCAGCTGACCCCCCAGAACTGGGCTCTGAGTACTCTCCGGCCCCGAGCTGAGAGCCGTGAGGTGATGCTGCTAGGGATGGGTGTTAGTCGAAGCGAGATCGGAATACTACCTTCTACACGCGGGATGCATGCGGGGGTTCTGGTGATTCTTCACCTCTGACATTGCCTATCCCGTCCTCCTTAAGAGTTGAGGTCTGGAATGAGATCACAGGGCAAGAAAATACCTCGAATGTCCTGCAGGTTATGCGATCGTGCGACATAGGGGACCATCGCAGGGTCCAACCCGCGGAAAAAGGCAGCAAAGCGTGGAAATGATCAACATGACAAGACACTGGAATCTGCACGATGACTTCGCCCAGAGCTTTTTCGCCGAGTACCTGTTGTGCCACTCACTAGCCGTGGTGGCTGGTAGAGTTATCAAAGACAAACAGATCAAGTGCCGGAAGGCCTGAAGACGATGAGACCAAACCCAAACGCAACACCCCGGTTGGCCTGTCGTTCTTTTTCACATGGGCCCCCGCGTTGGGACTGCAACCAATGCAACGGCAGACATGCGGATCTCAAAAAGCAGGGAAAGGATTTGAGGAATGAAAGGTCGTTCGGGGTCCACAGTGCGCTTCCATCTGTCTGGGACTGTGGCGGCGGGGCCTTGGCTCGTTGGGTTGAAGACGGCCGTCAGCATGAGGAAGGGATTCTTTTAGATGGCGAACCTGCAACTACCCTCAGCTCGTGGTACTGAGAGGGGAACAGGAGCACGTGTGGTAGTTCATGGGATAATTTACACAGCGGTAACCCGTAGGGTACTAGACGCTTGGAAAGACGGACCTTGTATGCCGTTGATGTATCGAGCATTTTGTTGACTGTTGACCTTTGCCCTTGCGGCAGAACAAAAAGCAACTCCATTCAGCGCTTACCGCGCCGGGCCGCGGGGGTCTGTGTGGTCGTTTGGGGCCTCGGTATGCGCACTGTGCCACGATGGGCTGGGCTGCCCGCTGCCCTGTGGTGGCCAACCTGAGAACACCTCCGCCCGCCCCATTTCTGCTCGTCATGCACATCCCAAGTTGGGGCAGCCCGCTAAATACCTGCCAGAGCGGACCCAGCGAGTGACAGACCGTTCACAATCTCGATTCTGCCGCAAGCAACGTGCGACAGCCAGCTACACGATTCCATCAGGCACCCAGGCTCCGACAGGAGGGAAACCCATCCATCACCCGATCCTACCTACCTCTGTACTCAAAGACACTAGATATTGCCCTTGATCTTAACCCCGAGCTTGCACCCAGAAAACACCCAACCGACGTAGCTTGGGCTCAACTCTTGCCAACCCCGCCAGCCACGAGCCTCTCCTCGCTCTCCAACGCATACCTCCGCATAACAAGATTATACAAACCGCCGAATACACTCTGTTTGCGCCAATTATGCCCGGTGTATATGGTGGGAACCATGACAATGGTGGGTTTCACGGATACCTAATGCTACGCCGCTTTCTCTTTGTCCCAGACAGCCAGAGTCAAGTGCTGACAAAGGCCAACCGTTGACAGGCGACGAAACACGACACGATGCCGAGGAGCAGCGCGGCCGTTCTAGGCTCTCGCCGGGCCTGCGTATCCCAAAGAACCGAAGCACGGGAAACCTAGGGCACATGGGCGGTGATAACTCTGAAAAGGCCCGCATCCGATTCTCGTTTGACGCTGGGCCCTCTGCCACGGAATATGACACCATCACAAGGTTAGCTCGAGATGTGTTGGGGGTTCTGTCACCGTGTTTTCTCCTCACTTTTCGTCAGTGTCTGAAAGTACTGACATGTTGGTCCTCCCAGGAGCTCAATCATGACGGACCACGATCACGGCCTGGGGCTGTCGGGCCTCAGGCGCATCCGACAGCAGCACAATCCCGTTCGAGCTCCGACCATGCCTTCCTCTGGAAGCCGGGCGCCCTCCCTAAGCGCTCTTACTAGATGTTCGTCCGTTTCGATGCTGTCGGACATGGGAAACACACCCATCTCTCCCGGCCCGAATTCACCTGCCTTCACAGAAGACCTGAACCGATTTCCGTCCGAGTCGTTGCACTCCTTCTCTTTTGCGCACCAGTCCGAAGATCTGCTGCACAGCCGTCAAAATGTCCTCAAAAAGTCCATCGAATTTATGAAAGATCGGATGGGCTGGTCCGTCTCAACGAGCGCTGCCATGGCCAGTGCCCAAGCGAGGGTCACCGGTGACGTGGAGATGCAGAATATGCTGGACCTTCTCGCGAAAGCGCAGCTCGTAGGAGCCGGTAACATTCCAAATGGGGACCTAAGCATCCCCACCGGGCCCTTGAGTGGTCCAGCAACCACGTCTGACGAGAACGTGTTCGACAAGGAGTTTATTCCGAGGACTGAAAGTCCAGGCCCAATCGAGAGAACCCCCATCATGTCTCCATTGACGCTGGAACCGGCCCAGCTTAAGGAACCGCCGGCTACAGCACCCCTTCCAAGACCTCAGTTTCTTATGGGAGGAGAGCCCGACTCGGAAAACTCATCGAGAACGCCCACCAACGAGAGCGGCACGACAGCAAAGACGCATACAACTGGAAAGACGACGCCTCCGCCTGCTGCTCGTCCGAACGCGCTGAAAAGGACGATGACCGACACTGTCCAAGTATCAGTGCAGCAAAAGCTTATGGACGCCATGGCCCAGCCATTCCTTGCCACTGAGCCGGTCCAAGCGCAACACATCATGTCACGCAGATCACCACAGCAGGCCTTCACTCCCATGATCAACACGGCGACGTCGCTGCCCAGTGTCGGACATGGCTCCACGAGATGGGTTCCTGCCGCCCAGGCCATCTTCACGACAGAGTCGAAGCCACCATGGACGATTCTGGCTGCCAATGATCTTGCTTGTTTGCTGTTTGGCGTGACCAAGGCCGAGGTCAGGAAGATGGGCATCTTGGAGGTGGTGCAGGAAGAAAGGAGGAATTGGCTGTCACGCAAACTGCAGGCAGGTGTGCACGACGATGCGGGAGATGGCTCCGAGAATGAGATTCCGTCACCGGTGAAACCAACAACGCCGACTAAGAGTCTGCTTGGTGCCCGTGGAGGCGGAATCACCGCAAAGCTCCTGAGCAAGCCCAACTCGCGGACACAAGCCCCCAAGACTGGCCGGCGGCCTGCCACAATCCACAACGGAGACCCCAAGCCGCCAAAGCCGGGACAGGCTCATAACAACAGCAAATCTAGGGGCGTGCTGCTGTGCGGAGACGTTGTTCCGATCCAAAAGCGAAACGGCGCGACGGGTTCAGCCAGCTTGTGGGTGAAGGAGAAGAAGGTGGGCCTGATCTGGGTCCTAGAGGAGATCCATGAAGACGTTTCCTATGTGGATATCGACGAGGACGGAAACGTTACCAAACTTTCCGGCGCGCTGGGCCCAATCTGGGGAGATGAGACACTCCAGCCTGGGCTGGACGTTGGGCGGTTGATACCCCGTATTCCACGCCAAGGCTTTGACCCACGCTTTGGCGAGGTTGACTACTACGAGATTACAAAGAAGAAGTACTACACGTGCCGGAACTGCGACAGGATCAATATTCCGGCCACGGTCGAACAGGTGCGGGGGACAACGGAGCTTCGCGTGTCAAGCTTCCCTCATATTGCCGGTATCGTCGTGGTAGCCCCTCAGAGCCTAAAGATCAAGAGCTCAAACTCTGTCTTTTGTGGCGCTCTTTTTGGTCACGAGAAGCCGGATGGCATGTCCATTACCGGCCTCGTGCCAAACTTCGACAAGATTCTTCAGATCCTGACGGATGAGGATGGCATCCATCTGGTGGATGGCATCGTGATTCCTGAACACTCGTTCAGAAAGGCATCTGCTTTCCTTGCTCTGAAGCAGGGTCGGCCAGATGCTGCCAGCGGTTTCTTGCGTCCTGATGGTCTGCCAGCCAAGCACCGGGATGGGTCTGAACTCAAGATTGACATTCAGATGCGTGTGGTAAAAAGTGAAAAGCACACCACGATTCCCGAGGAAGCGGTTGAGGAGGGGAGCGATGACGAGTCGGCGTCTGGGGGAGCCAACGATAGGTTTATTGTGCCACACACTGAAATGGTTTATGCTCTCTGGATCACCTATTCCAGGCACCTGCACGCAACCCGAACAAACTTGGGAGTCTCGTCACCGTTGCTCTCTGGCACTGCCACCCCGCTCCACCAACCGTCGCCCGGGCAAACACCCGCACACACACCGATAGAGATGCAGTCAGATTCCGACAACGAACTGCCAAAGGAGGAGCAGTCGGTCGCCTCGTCGCTGGCGAAACAATTGAAGGACGCCGCTCTCAGTGCTGCTGCTAAGATTACGGGATCACCCTTGAAGACTAGCGAGACACCGACGGAGCAACAACCGGCGGCCACAGCAGATGCCAAGTCGGAAACCAAGAAGAAGTCGATCGAAGACTTTGTCATTATCGAGGAGATGGGCCAAGGTGCCTACGGCCAAGTCAAGCTGGCACGCTATCGCGACAGCGGCAAGCGCAGCATCCTCAAATATGTCACCAAACGGCGCATTCTTGTCGACACGTGGACACGAGACAGGCGACTCGGCACTGTGCCGCTCGAGATCCACGTCCTAGACTATCTCCGTCGCGATGGCTTTAAACACCCCAACATCGTCGAAATGGAGGACTTTTTCGAGGACGACGTGAACTACTACATTGAAATGGTACCACATGGTCTACCGGGCATGGATCTCTTCGACTACATCGAGCTCCGCGCTAACATGGACGAGCAAGAGTGCCGGAGCATCTTTGTGCAGGTCGCGAGAGCGATCCACCACTTGCATACCAAGGCGCTGGTGGTGCACAGAGACATCAAGGACGAGAATGTCATCCTGGATGGGGAAGGGAGGATCAAGCTGATTGATTTTGGGAGTGCGGCGTATATCAAGAGCGGGCCATTTGACGTTTTTGTGGGGACCATTGGTGAGTTGCTTTGATGAAGAAAAAAGAAGCTGGGATGAATGACTAACATGGGATGGAAAATAGATTACGCAGCTCCAGAAGTGTTGGCTGGAAGGCCCTACGGCGGCAAAGAGCAGGATGTGTGGGCGCTGGGCATTCTGCTCTACACCATCATCTACAAGGAGAATCCGTTTTACAGCATTGACGAGATCATGGATCGGGATCTGAGGGTGCCGTACACGATTAGCGATGACAGTATTGATCTGGTGAGGAAGATGCTGGATCGGGATGTGGAGCAGAGGCTGGATATCGAGGGGGTGTTGGCGCATCCTTGGTGCAGGATGGAGTAAAAAGGAGGATAGATGGAGAAGAAGGAGATTGAAATGATGATACCCCGAGGTTTTTTTGAGATGAGACAAATAAAAAGAAGGGGTGCGTGTGTGTGGTTCAAAACAAACTGAAGTTGAAGCGGCTTTTTTTGTGAATGGGATTGATTGATTGGAGGGGGTTTGGGAATGTTGATGCATAGTTTATGGCGTATATGATTATCAAGATGAGAAGAGATGAAGGATGAACAAGATGAGAATTTGTGTATGGGTTTTTTTGTGTCTTGTGTTTTGACTGTTTTGTGCGTGATGAGGGAAAGATGTTGGGGTAGAGGAGGAATGCAAGAGGGGAAGGGGAAGGGGAAGGGTGTATGATGATGATGATGACGATGATGATGGTGATGAGAAGTTATAGTATATTTTATCTACTGAGAGGTTTTGGTGGTAGCAGAGGGTAGTATACATTATACATGATCAATTGAGGACCCGTTTGTAAAACAAAGCCGCCGGGGTTTGTATTGGCATTATTATTATTATTACGAGATTTGTAAATGCCCAACAGACACCTTAAACTGGTACTATAAAGTACCTATACCAACCTACCTATACAAAACATCCCTCTCAATAGGACTCTAACCAAAGTCGATAAACCTTTGTAGATAGTCACCACCTCTTTAAAGACAGTTCGCCTTGAAAGTGCTTCCACGAGGTTCTTGGCACATCAAAAGCTGTAGGTGAGCTAGGTAGGTAGTTATCTCACACTGACTTTTCTTTCTATCGATACCTCACCCATTATATTGTCTCAGAATTCATCAGATATATTATTTCCAAGCCAAACCTCCCCATCTAGAAACATTCCCCCCAATGCCCCCACCAACCAAAAGCGTCTGTCCCAAAATCGAAAATAACCTCCCATATCTTAAATTTAAACACCCCAAAATAACCTCTCTCTCTCCCCCCATCCAGTCGTGTCCAGAACCTTATCCATCACAAAGCCCAAGATGTCCAAAACTATATCCAATAGACTTTCTCACACATCTATACACCACTTTATAAAACCCTCCTCCTCCTCTTCCCGGCCTGGCCATTTCTTTCTCACTCATCATCTTCAAACTTGCTGAACAGCTACAATTCTACAACCATACAATCCTACAGCCCAATTCTCAAACTACAAATCAAGTCGCCATGGCTACAATGACCGCCACCACCACGTTGTACACTTTCCCAGCAGTGCTGCTGAGCAAGAATACACCTCGCGAGCAGGTGGAGGGGTACGTGCCTATTCCAAGTTCTGTTCCATGTCTCTGGTTGTCTTTCGAGCATTGTGCTCGTCTATATTCTTTCTTCTCGCTTTCAATCTGAAAGTATAGGAGCAAAGTGGTATCAGTGCGTTGCTCTTGGTATTGAGCCAACGATATTTTGAACTCTTGGGGATTTTAGCCATTGTTGTTTGTGGAGCTTGTTCGATGCTGGATATGTTTGATATCATCCTCCCCAGAAATATCCACCATCTCTTCAACCATGTCTCTTGTTAGGCTAGTGTTCAAGCGACATATCTTACATGGAGATTCCTGTTCCAGGATCTGCTCTCCGTTACTATCCTCCGATTCTCACCGGGCTTAACTAACAGTTCAACAGCCTTTCAAGCAGCCCCGACGAAATGCCCGGCTGCACCCTAACCGGCCCGGCCCTGACGACCTCCTCCTCGACAGAGGTAGAAATGTCGGACAGCGACTCCTTCCCAAGTCGCTGCTGCGCGCTCGAGCGCGAACAAATGTGGCTGACCGCAGTGGGCCAGTGGCTGCGCGAGCAGGCGGCCGCCGATGCGGAGATGTCAGACGACGAGGACCGCTCCCAAGCGTCTGACGAGGTCGAAATGTTGGACTTGGAGCGCGAGCAAGCCGAAGTCGACATTGAAATGTCAGACGCAGAGCGCGAGCAAGCGCCTAGTCTTGCGCCTGCCGACGACGTCGATATGGACGATGTGTTGGTCCCCGAGCTCGTCGATATTGTCATGGAGGAGACGACCGTCCCTGTTTCGAGGACGACGCGCTGGCGGCTAATAAAGGGGGATATTTCTCATCGCAGTTATTAGTGCCAGGGCCTGATTTTTTGTTTCTTTTCTTCGCTTTTCGTTTTATACCCCTTCCCGCAAGTATTCCTACATATCATCTAATGCCTGGTGTTTCAAAAGTCGAATAAACCATCTTACAAATCTCATATAATAATAATGCCAGTTAGTCCCCGCTTTCTCCAAGTGTCTCTTCTTCCCAGAACGCAAACAGAGAGAGTTTTATATGGATTTTACTGTTATCCACATCAGGCGATTCCCGTTATCTCAGGAAGATTGAGTCCAGGTCCAACTTGAGATGCTCTCTCGGTAGGTGGCTTGGTTGACGGCAACTATGACAGCGGTATATCAAGGTCTTTGCCTCCAATCATTTACTCGATCGTTTGTGCTCCGGTGTTATAGCTTCCTTTGCAAACTTGAAAAAATGTCGGCGGATTAGCTGAAGCCTTCCCCTCATGTGCCTCCTGCCAATGTGGCGCTTTTAGAGTTCATGTACCTACCTTATCATTCTGCTGGTTGGAGCTCTTCTGCTTCCTGTGTGGCGTTTTTAAGTTGAGGAGGTTCATTCGGGTGGCTCACTTTTTCCTGACTGCCTCGGTGCCTACTTCAGCCTTTGCTTCTCCAACACAAATCTGGTCACCTTCACAACTCGGTGTTTCTCGCTCTTCTCCCAATGTAGAGCTGGGCCCCCCTTCTTCTACTCCTCGATTTTCTCACTCTCCTTGCCGCCGTCTATATCAGTACCGCCCCTTTGACCAAAGAAATGGGCAGCACCTCCTCTCACACCCTCCCAAACGACGCCGAGTGCGAGCTTCCCTATTCTCGCGCCATGGACAACTCAACAGCGCCGCCCCCACCATACAACAAGCTCAAAGACACCACTACCACCACCACCGAAACACCGAAGCCAGCGCCCTGTAAGCGCTGCCACAGAATGTTCGTCCCTGGCGTCGTGAAGATCGCGGTAACACCGGATTGTGGTTGGTATCATCCAGGTAAATCACCCCTCTTTTGACAACGGGTTCTCAACTGGTTGATTAACGTGTCTATATTTTGACACAAAAAAGGACAACTTAAGAGTGTCAAGGATATCCTGGAGGAGTACGGAGATGAAGTGACCAAAAGTCGTTGGAGCAGCCTGGCCTCTCACGATGAGGTGTGGGACTGCTGCTTGCGCAGGAAGTCGAAGTGGGACGCTCCTTTTTCAGACATATTTACGCAGGTTTCCCGTGGAGCCGACCACGGGAAGCTTGGTTGTGTCGAGTTCAAGGGCCCTCACACGTCGGTTTGAGAAATCCCCACGGAGCGCTTTCGAAGGGTCCGAGTCTTGGTGGATAGAGAGAAGTAGGGCTTGGGAGCTAGCACGCCATGAGTAGATGTATACATCCATATTCAGAGGAGATGGAAACAGATATCTCATATATTCTTTCAGGAAAACTGACATAGATATCAATGAGGGCAACACTAAGTGAACCCTGGCTGTGTGCAATACAACCCAAATGATCCCCCGATTTTGAACTCCTCTCCTGATCGAGTATATCAACATTTGTCAAATACCCATGACAAACTCTATCACCCTCATGACATCTTTCTCTCTGCCATGTGGCGCTCCAAGTTGAGCAAGTTCTCCCCAGTTCAAACCCATGGCTTTCCATATCTACCCACCAAGCCCCTCCAGCTTCCATCAACTCCCATTGTTTGACCACCATCTCGTTTGACCAACTCCAAACTCACACTTACACCAACACCCACCAAGTCAGTCAGTCTCCTCGCCTCCCCCAATCATCACGGGTACACACTTACTACCCTTCACTTTCTCGTTTTATCTCCCACCCCCACTAACCACCATCCACAGACACCCAAAAAAATGGGAAACGCACCCTCCGTCCACCGCCCAATACACCGCATCCCCCTCCCCCCCCCCCCCGCCCAAAATTCAGAAACCTCAGACCCAACCCCCATCACACCAACAGCGACCCCGAGCAACAACCCCCAGCCTACTCCGCCACGAACCCCAACCCCATCTCGACATGCACACGCTGCCACCGCCTGTTCACCCCCAGCGGCGGGAAAGCATCCAAGTACTGCGAGTACTACCACCCGGGAGAACTCCGACCCTTACGTGACCTCCTCGAGGAGCGGGGCGACGGGGCAACGGTGGACTTGAGTCGGTATGGGAGTCATGAACTGGAAAAGAGGGTGTGGAGCTGCTGTTTGAACGACAAGTCGAGCCTGGAAGGCCCATTTGTGTCGGTCGAGACGCAATGGGTGTTCAGGTCGGATGACGGGAGGCTTGGGTGTGAGTTGACTTCTAAGAGGCATACTGCTGTTTAGGGTGGTTGTTTTGGTTGAGGAGTGGTTATAATATTCACTTAATGGGAAAAGCTGCATACATTATTATCAAACCTCTCTTTGACAAAAACTATCCTGACCGACTCGTACTGTTATACCAACATGGGAGAAATACCAACCTCCCATATACCATATTCAACTCACATCAAACCCCCGCTGTATCCATCGCTATCAGACATATCATCCCTCCTCACTCAAACCACCCCCTTTACCTCCCCAAAAACTCCTTCGCATCCGCCTCCCTCTTCCTCAAAACCTCCTCCAAAACCCCCAATATCCCCTGCGCAATCATCTCCTTCGCAATCTTCTTCGAACACACCCCCTCCACCCTCCCAAAGTTCCCCTCCCCAATCTCCTCCGGCACGACCCAGCTATCCGCCCCCATATCCGCATACCCATCAAACATCCCCACCGCCCTCTGTGTAAGCGCGTACCTCGGCGCCCTCATCCCCAGCTTCTCGCACAGCGCAGCAACTCTCTTGGTCGGCTCCTCGCCTTCGTCCTCGTCTAGAGCGGCATCTAAAGGCGCACCGCCGTTGTCCAGAGAAAGAGTTGAGTCTGTTGGTTTGATAGCTGGCTGGAATTGTTGTTGGGTTGGGGTTGTTGATGAAGATGGGGTAGCAAGGTGCGGGTTAGAAGAAGGCTGGTGGTGACCGCTCTGAGCGGCCACGTGCGGGTTGGGGGAGGAAGAAAAAGAAGGTTGAGAGAGGGGCCCATAAATCTTGTGCGCAGCCGCCATCATCGCGTTGGTCCCAAGAGGCCAAGTCACCTTAAGACCGTCCTTTGGCATCAATCCCTCTTTCATCAGCCACTCGACGCAGCATTTGGCTGCGTATTTCTTTGCGTCTTTCTTCTTGCCGAAACCGCCTGGCACAACCTGATGGTTCAGAGGGAAGATCTGGGGGTTGTGTTCTCGCCAGTTTTGAAAGGTTAGACTGCAGTTCCATTTTGTGCCTGGAGCTGGCATTCCATTGGCGAGATTGACGGCTACGTCTTTCCACCCGATGTTGGTGCCGGCTAAGGCTTTGTGGGCGTCGGTGTATCCTGTAAGTTGTTAGTGGAAGAGTTAAGGGGATGGGGAAAGGGAGGAGGGCGTACGCTGCAATAAACTGATCCAGTCATGGCCGCCGATGTCGGGCTCCTCGTCTCTGATGGAGGAGGTGAGCTCAGTGAGTAGTCGACGCTGGAATGGTGTGATGGGTCTCGGGTCTCTGATCTGCTGCTCAATGAACGATGCCAAGGACTGATAATCGATGCCATCGTCGTTTGCAGCTGGAGCGGAAGCCATGGTGCTGATGTTATTGTTAGTAACCTGCTGTGGTCTAACTCTTTTCGGAGAGGTCTGAGCTTGGACTATCGTGTCCTTGATAAATTGGCCCAGTTTTCGTTTTGATCTCCTAGGAGTCATGATGGTGATGAAGCGGACGGCGACCTGGGGGAGACTCGGGCTTCTATATGCTTTCGAGGCTGGCAGAGTGGGGCGGGGTACCAGTAAGAAGTCCTGTGCAAACGAGGAAGGATTAAGCCCCAATTGGACGTCGGTTCGGCGAAGTTTATGGAAATAGAAAGAGAGTCGATGAAATGAAGGGACGGGACGGGTGACGTTCAATGTCATTGTGAAAGAAGGTGCAAACAAAGCCGCAAGGTGCAAGTCGCTGTGGGCCTCATTTGATATGCTTCAGGATGCGCAGCGGCCCAAGATACAAACAAGGTTGCTCTCCAGCCAGTCGCATTATGGCTGGCAAATCATAGCTGCATTAGCTGAATGCCTCCGTTTCTACAGGAAAACTATTCGCCATCGTGGGTATCATATTGCTGCACCTCTTACATGCTCGCCTCTTACAGCTCCCTTCCGCTTCTTACTCGAAGAAGCCACCGTCATCGCTCTCTTCGTCCTTCTCCGCCTTGGACTTTTTGGAGCTCTTCTTCCCGCTGTCCTCTGCTTCTTCACCCTCCGCATCCTCCTCCGATTTCCTGTTCTGCAGCCTCTCCAGCGCATGCTTACCCTCCTCTCTCGTCTTCTCAATAAGGGCCCACATAGGTGGTCTCTCAGTGTGCAAATACTGCGCTGCCTTCTCCTCTTCCCCCGCCGCTGGCTTCGCATATAAACTGATATAAGGTTCCATAAAAGGGTAGTAGATGGCGTAGTCAATGTCGACCTGCGCCTTGTGAAGATGCTCCTTGAGCTTGGCAATCTCGTCAGCATCCGTCGCTTGCGCCAGCTTCTTTTCCAGTTGCTTCGCAATTCTAATCGCCTTTTTCCTCTCTACAGATGGTCAGTGCCTGGTAGAATCCAGCAGACAAAAGCCAAAGCGACCTACCAAAGAAGCGAACCATGTGGTATTTCGAAATCATCTTGGCTCTCTTCTTCTTGTACTGGGCATCGGCAATACGGCGCTTGTGGGCAGCCAATTCCCTCTCCAATTCCCTCGTCTTGTGAGCTGGCAGCTTTTCAGCATTATGCGCCAACAGTCTCTCGATGGCGCGGGCGCGCTTCTTGATGGCTGTGACGCTGTCGAGGTCGACGGGTTTGCGCGGCTTCGTCTTGTGCGGTCGATCGTCTCTCGCTCTCTTTCTTGAAGGGTGCATGTGGTCGTCGCCCGAGGCCTGCGCCTCGGATCGTGATCTCTTGATTCCCATCGTGAAAGTGGTTGTTTGTGTTGCTGTGTAAGTGTCGAAGTTGCTGGAAAAGTTACTTGACGAGATGCGATAACTTCCTTGTCGATAAAGAGAAGGCCAAAAAAGAGTGGAGCTCAGATCATCGAGTGCCCCGCTATATTACCACCATCTTAAGGGTTAGGGTTGTAAGAGTGGCCAACGCACTGATTAAGCTTGTGAAAGGAAGCTCTCAACAACAGCTTCATCAAGCTTCGAATATGACCAGCTCACGCTTTTCTGTCTCTTGAAATTTAGCAATGACTTCGGGATACGCCTACTTACACGATCGATTAACTTCTTCTCTTTAATGATAAAATTCAGCCCCAGCGGATGAAACGCACGGCAGACTGCTCAATCACACACAGAGCAACCTAACTGAGTGCTGACGCTGCTCTAAGCTTCCTAGACCATCTTCACCTTGGCAAACAGTACAACCGTCATCATGGACCGCCCTGAGCCAGGGTTGATCAAATGGTCGCCCAACGCCTCCCATGATACATTCATTCACATCAATCTACAACATCGCATGGTCCAGGTCTATGAACCAACAGGACATGCCCAGCGCGGCCGGTTCGAGTACCGCAAAATTTCCAAACACGATGACCTCCCGCCGCTCACCACATATGACTGGTCACCCTCGATACCGGGCCTGGTGGCCGTAGGGACATCCACCGGCGTGGTCAATCTCCTGAGAGTAGACGACAATTCAAATGCCTACCTTGAGCTGAACCTCAAGATGTCACGAACATGCCATGCAGTAGCCTTCAACACGACAGGAAAACTAGCGGTAGCTCTCGACAGAGTAAGGAACGACAACTGTCTCTACATATGGGACGTAAATCGCTTGTCGAGCATCGACCCCTCCGTGTCGGGCTTTCCCGCAAACATCGGTATTCCTTCGGACCCTACCGATCGTTACGAGCCGAGTGTGTCGGTTTCGAGTGTCAAATTCTTCGAGGACAACCCCAGCCTCTTGGTGGCCGGTATCAAAGGAACTGGCTTGAGGATGCACGATCTGAGAGACCATCACGGTGCTGCGATCACATTTCGGACGGGGTGCTGCAACAACCTTGCCATTAACTATGCCGACCCCAATTACTTTGCCTCCTCGGCTCTCGACCAACCTGGTGTTATGGTGTGGGATCGCCGCTATCTCGACATGCACCATGCCAGCCCCGTTTACCGGGAGGCTGTCGACAAGTACTCCTTGCCAATGGGAGGTGCTTTGCGTCTGGATAAAGCTGTCCATTCCGAGACAGACCCGGCACTGATAGACAACAAAAACTCTTTTATTCGGGCTCTTCGTTTCTGCCGTGATCAACCGGGCTTGCTGGCCATCTTGTCACGAACCGGCCAGCTCAAGGTTTTGCATACAAGGCACGAACACATGGAGCCAGAGTTTGTCGTTGAGAGAAGCCCTGAGCTGCTCGAGGTGTCACGGTCATGCGAACTCGAGCCCCTTTACGCTGATCCCAGTCGCAAGAACGACAAGATTGTGTCGTTCGACTGGATCACAATGAACTCTTCTGTTCTCGAACCGCGGATATTGGTTCTTAGGGCTAATGGGGCACTAGACGTGGTCGTGAAGCCATCTTTTACGAGTGAATACCCCTTCAAAATGGTTCCATGGCAGTCGCCACATCGAGGATTTGAAGGTAACTGTCCTGCTTTTCTCTACGTTCACAGATAACTGACATATGGCAGAAAACACGCCCTACCAAGATCTCATGGAGTTTGAACCTTCACACTCATACGCCATGCTCGGCCCGTTAGTAACAGAAACGGCGCTCTCGGATAAACCAGTATTTGGACCAAACAAGGTCGATGTACCAACTGTGGTAGAGCACGCATTCGTCACGCCCCCTGAAAAGGTCCTCACCGTTCAAGTGTCTGGCGATGCCGAGCTTCCAGCGGCATTCCACAACGCCACTACTGTCGCGGACCAGTTGAAGGCTTTGAGGTCATTGATCAAAGACACAGATACAAGCACCCAAGCCGAGCCACCATCCCAACGGCATCGCCACGAGAAGCTTCTCATGGAGACTATGAACTTGGCCCGCAACTCGCCTAAAGCAAGGAATGTGCTGGACCACATTATGCTTTTGCGAGCGAGGGAGGGTTACCTGTTCAACTACGAGAAAAACCAAGAGATTGTGTCGGATGACCTTTGGCTGAAGGATGTGTGGGCGTGGGTTGCTGGAGCTCAAGAAGCAGCATCTGATGGCGGCATGATGTCGCATCCTTTGGATATTGGTTACCTGGGCGTTTACACAATATGGGAAAACGACCTGGGAAGCCGACCGCAGATGCGACTTTCCGACGGCGAGCCACCACCAGATGAAGCCGGTTGGGAACGTTGTCTGAATTCCATTTGCAAAAAGCTCGGAATTCCCAAATACGACGGCCCTGCGAAAACGTCGAGACCCCATCACCGAGAAATGTGCATGGAAATGTGCGGTTATGGCCGTTCGTACGAGTCTGAATACGAAGAGGCAATGTCTGACGAGACTCTCAAACGAGACTCAACCTGGTACACAATGGTGGCTGCCAATACCCTTTTCCGCGGCGACCCTCAAGGCGCCGTCCAAGTCCTCAAGAAAGCCAGCAACGAACACCCTGAACTGCTGTTCGTCTCCTTGGCCCTCCAGCTGATAGGTGATGGCAACGTCAACAAAACCCTCGACTTCGACGCCCGGGTCGCCTCCAAAACAGACCCCTACCTCAGGGCCATCTCCACCATCATTGCAACCGGCGACTGGGCCAAAATCGCCGACCAGCCCTCCCTCCCCCTCCGCGACCGCATCTTTGTTGCCTTGCGCACCTTTGACGACGAGCAGCTAGACTACTGGCTCTCAGCCCAAGTGACCAAAGCCACCTCGTCCGGCGATATCGAAGGCATCGTCCTCACCGGCATCACCGATTCGCTCGTTGAAATCCTCTGCCGTTACGTCCACAAGTTCAACGACTTTCAGACCGCATCCCTTCTCCTCTCCATCTGCTCCCCTCGCTTCATCGACGACGTTCGCGCAACAGCATTCCGGGAAGCCTACCGCCGTTACCTCCAGCGTCACCACGCCTTTTACCTCCGCGCCAAATTCGATGTGGAGTCAACAAAAAGAAGCAAACATCTCGGCCGACCAACGGTAAAGCCGCCAGGCCGCCAGATTGCGCTGAGGTGTGTTTACTGCGACGCAGAAACGTCAATGTCAATGCAGCATAACAACCACCATACCCCGCATGACGGTACACCTAACTTTATGCTGTTACCCCCCTCGGCGTCGTCAACACACCCTAGTCCAGCCGCGATATCCGTTAACGCCGCCGCCGCCAACAAATCAAGTAAAGGTGGGAGTAACAACCCGTTCACAGACAAAATGATCGCCAGTGGGATATCCTGTCCTACGTGTAAGAGACATCTACCGAGGTGTGTGGTTTGTTTGGAGGTGGTGGGGATGCCGAGGAGTGATCAGTCATTGCATTGGCATTCGAATACCGGAACGGGGGGTATTGGAGGAGGTGGTAGTGGCGGTGGGAGTAGATCTGGAAGTCTAGGGGGAGGAATGGGAAGGACAGCAGAAGATCAAGAGATGAAACTGGCGGGGAGGTTTCCTACTTTTTGTCTGCAGTGTCAGCATGTGCTGCATTTGGATCACGCGAGGAAGTGGTTTGCTAGGCATAAGGAGTGTCCGGTGCCGGAGTGTAGGTGTAAGTGTAATTTTAGGGCGAATGAGGAGTTGGGATATCGGTGAGGGTTTAGGAGGGGTGGTTTAACGATGAGATGTTTGTTCGGGGTGTGGAATTATGTGGAATCATCTTCTTAAGATAATGTGCTTAAAAGAGATGCCCGTTGCCCTGGCGCGTTTCAAGTCTATCCAAGAGGTAGCGGGATATATTCTGGCATAATCTACCAACTATCAATGGGCAGCATGCCAGGCAACTATCCTAGCCAGATTGACCAGCAGTCATGGAAATATTGACGTGAC
Organism: Triangularia verruculosa; assembly: GCA_033296885.1. Classification (NCBI taxonomy): domain Eukaryota; kingdom Fungi; phylum Ascomycota; class Sordariomycetes; order Sordariales; family Podosporaceae; genus Triangularia; species Triangularia verruculosa. The sequence continues at coordinate 33,271 of MU863983.1, read as the reverse complement.
TGGCACACCCCTACACAATTTTTTCAGGGTCTCGTCCTCGCTACAGGACACACCACCGGTCTCGTCATTCCCCCCTGAGAGACCTTCTGACAGTCGGATTGCAGTGCGACTATGTACACCTTACAGGCCACTCCGAACTCACCTAAACTCTCTATCCCGCTGTACCATCGAATTTACCTTTCAGGTTATCAGACCACCTTTTTTCATTTTTTCCCTACCTGCCGCAGTAGACAGAGATCAGCAGTCACGCTCACCTTGGCTACCTAGACATTTACCTCCCGCTTAAGACCGCTAGGTATCTGACCATAGATTTAACTCTATTTGACTGCCCATACTATACTTGTCTCCAGCTCACAACACAAATGCCTTGCCGTCATTGTCAGCTTGTCAAACTGGCCGGACTAATCCCCTTTCTTTACTAGGAACCTATCGGACACCCAGGAAGAGAGAAGATAGACAGCCCCCCGTACTACCTACCGGGCATGTACAAACCGGTACCTCCAAATCCCCCGTAATCTCATGTAGCACAGGTCGTAACCCCGTACCCCCATGCCACATAGGTACATACCTACGGTACACACCAGCTGCCCGTGGGGTAGTAGCTGGCTGGCTGGCTGGCGGGTACCACAAGAAGGGACCCTGAACGGCACGAACGGATGGAGAGACCCGTGACCCCCCTCCCCTCCCAAAAAAAAAAAAAGGGTTCCAATGAACCCCTCTTTTGCGAGAGAGGCGATATGCCCAAGCTGCTGTCCGAGCTGTCCAACTCGTTTCGTAGGTAGGTATCCTAGGAGCTCGGGAGTCTATCCCAATGCTACTCTAGGGTAACTTGGAAATGCCGTCAGTTCCAGCAGCAACCAGTAAAACTTGCTCTTCACTCCCCGAGGCGAACCTGATCATCATCTACCTACAGGTAAGTTCCATCATCATCATGAGAGGATACAAACTCGAGTTATCAGAACCAATGGATCATCCCTCCTCGCTCCGGGTCAAACCGGCATACGTGCGCCGGCTCAGCAAAGTTCCCTACCGGATGTTCGTAGAAAAGGGAGGTCCGGGGCTCGAAGGCTGGGTAGGTACCTTACCTAAGGAGTCCCCCTGCCCGGAGCAAACCTTCCGGCCAACGATATCGAAGGTTCAACCAAAATGCGTTGAAATCATTATCCCGTCATGTAAGTGCCTTCCATAGGTACCTAATCTTGGCTCAACAATTCGATCTCCTTCTTTTCCGCCCGTCAGGGATATTTCTCGGAGAGGGAGATATGCCGGGAAGAAATTCTCTAATAACCCATCAACTTACCAGAATATTCCTGTGTATAGCTATCCTCACCAAAACTCTCAGCCCCAATACTTCCACCACCACCAGCCCTAATTACACCACCCTCGGCCCAAACCCCTTCCGTCCTCCATTGCCATTGCCATTGCCATTGCCATTGCCCCTGTCAAGGTAGTGAAGATACCCACAAAAGATCCCCTAGATCCCCACTCCCCTTTCCCAAACATGAAAAGTCACGTTTCTAAATAATGCAAAAACAAAGCCTCGCGATCAACAAAACCCAAACCCAAAATCCACCAGCCCAGCTAAGCCACACTTGCCACACCTTGATCATAAATACGCCCACATTCGCCTCCTCCTCTGTGAACTATGATTGGTCCCATCCCCCCAAATCCCTCCCCCCACATTACCACAACCATTTTATGGAGCAAAAAGCGGAAATTCTAGACCCTCTTGGGGGAAAAACATCGGGATCAACATTTGATCATCATCATATCATGTTACTACTCTCGTCTCTTTTTCGCCATCGAATGCATTCATTTCGTAAGCACACCCGCAGCAGCACGTGGTAAGTACCTAAACGGCGATTTCACATGCTTCGTCTGATGAGAGCAGAGATGATCATGCCTGAAAACAAAAAACATGGCTTGTGCGTTTTTAGGTGATCACTGTTGTTATAGTACGGGTAGAGAGGTACATCATTAGGTACCAAGCACTCCATGCTTAGAAGGAACAAAAATATGGGCGAGAATGAGAGAAAGCCTGCCATCCAAGAGGTTTTGTATGGGGTGAGATGGTGGATTATGGTAAACTCTTTGATAGTCGGTTGCAAGCATCACACCAAAGAGCGGTGCAAGAGACAAATTCCAGCACTAACCCCAACCCCAACCCTCAAAGCATGATAGAAACTGAAAAAGACATCTGAAATGATGGTAACGGCACTCAATTGCTCAGACTCTCGACCCAACTAAAACAGAATTCAAATCAAACCTAAATTATCTTTAAACGCCCCAGAGCCACACAAACCCCATCGTGTACTCGGTTATGTTTTAGCCCTGTAGGCTTTCCCCTCCATATGCTCCCCCTGAATCAAATTCCATCCCCTTACCCAAGTCGAAAATGCCTGATACTCCCCCCCCCCCCCCCTCCTCCCCCTTATGACAAAACCCCCTCGCTGTGCGTGTATATCAAGCAAAAACAACCAAACTTCAACAACCTCCCACACTAGTAAAAAGAACTCCTCACAAATCAGTTCTTTTCCTCCTTCACCCCATCAACCACCAACCCCTTCCCCTCCACCCCCTCCTCCCCCGCCTCCCTCCTACACCTCCCACACATACACCAACCCCCCAAACTCCCCCTCGCCCACTCCCTCCTCTCCCTCACCGGCAGCTCAACATCACAGTAATGATTCAATATCTCCTCATCCTTCCTAATCCCCCCCTCCCTCCCCCCCACAACCCTCTTCTCCCTCGCCCACAGCTTCATCTTCCCTCCCCACTCCCAGCTCACATTCGGATCGCAGTCGTGATTGGCCAGGCACCAAAACGGGTGCACCGCCGCCACATCCGGCCTCCCGTCCCTCCTCCCGTCCTGATAATTCTTTCTCGCCGAGGCCGTGCCCCTGAACTTGGCATAACACGTGTTGAACACCCACAAGTCGTGCTTGTCCAGCGTGGCGTACATGTCAATGTCCATCTTCTCGAGTATGTGCATCGGGAACTCAATGTTGTACTCAAAAGAGAACGGCAGTGTCCACTCTGGGGGCGGCTCGGCGTTGATGCTGCAGTCGATCTCGTTGAGTTCCGGCGAGACGAAGTCGCCCCAGATGTATTTTATCGACGGCACTTCCAGCGGGTGCATCTCTTGGTGCGCCGACATTGCCAGTAGCCGGGCGAGGAGGAGGAGGTAAAGGGACTGGTCAATGTCCTTGTTGTCGGGGTCTTTGGCGATGGAGTCGACGTCCGTGTCGCATACGGCGGGATGGTATTGCTCCTGCGCCTTGGTGAAGCAAAAGTCATCGCAGAATATGGTGTCGTAGCACTCTGGGCAGTTGACCGCCTTGGAGCTTTGGCTGAGAGGGGGTAGTTCGGTGCCGCAGGCGTCGCAGGTGGATTCTTTGTGGCGGTTGTTTGCTGTTAGGAGAGAATATTCCTCGAGAACCGTCTCGCCAGGAGCGATGTCCTCTTTGGCAAAGAGGCCGAGTTGGTTACAGGTCGGTATCACTTCGTAGTCGTCCGTGTTGCTCTCGCTTTCAAGGAGGATGGGAAGCTTCGAAACGCGAACCTCGCACTTTGGCGCCATCGTCGACAGCTGCTTGTTCAGGTACGAGAGTGACTCCTCCGAGAAGCGGTCCGGCTCGTACGTGTTCCATGGGTAGACTTCGCGGCGGACGACTCCGCGGTCGGGGAGGCTGTTGATGTCGATAGGGGCGTCCGAGTCTTTGCGTAGTCTGCGGCGGCCGATTTGCTCGATGTAGCCCTTGATCTCAATGAGCTCTCTGTTGTTGGGGGCGGCGGTGAGACCCCTCTCGCAGAATTTGAGCGCGCTTTTCAGGCTCCCGCAAAGCAGCAGACTCAGAGACAGGATCTGGTAGGCGCGGATCGAGGCGAGATGGGCCAGGAGCTGGAAGGGCCCAGCACCCTTCAACCCTTCCATGCCATCTTCACCGTTGGTGCCCTCTGATGATATCCCCTCGGTAAGGGAACCATGGTCGAGGACCACAGGACAAGGTGTCGTTGAGTAACCCTTCAGTGACTCCAAGGCCTGCTCGTGGAACTCAAAGCTCTCATCGCTGACCTCGTCGGTCAGGAGCAGAGCACGGTAGGCGTCGCTAGCAGCGAGGTCCGGGTAGGCGAGGTCAGAATAGACCACAGCTCTCTCCAGGTAGAGGATCAGGTCGTAGGGAGAAGCAGTCAGGGAGTCGGTCAACTGCTGACGGCGCTCCAGGAGGTGCTCCCGACAAGGGTCCTTCTCGTCAGACACAGACGGTGACGAAGCGTCCATGGTCGATTAGGTAGATCAGACTAGGGGGGGTGGGGGTGGTCGGTTGGATTCCAGGAGAAGACAAACGAAAGCAAAAGCAGGTATCAGAAAGAAAATAGACCGGTCTAGACGGGGAGGAAGCCAAGGGAAGAAGGCACAGCAGGTTTCGGCTTCTGGCTTGGTCGGGTACCTTGCATATATATGTCTGCACCGGAGGCTACAGGCAGGGACTGTGTCTGTTTTGAGGTCCCCTGTCGCTTGTTGTGGAATTTTTTTGCTCCTTGGGGTCCTGAGTGGTGAGGAGCTGACGGGGACTGGCGGAGAGGTTGGACCCGTCTTTTTTTTCCCCCAGACCAAAACTTGAACTTGTTGGCAGATGGCAAAACGCTACGACGATGACCTCTCTTTTTGCGTGCTAGCTTGTACGGATAGAGGTAGGGGGGTGGGGGCCGGCTTCAGGCTTGAGCTGGAGGTCAAAAGCGGGTGGACGTCGGCTCGGGTCGCTGCCCTAATAGCGACCCTAAGAAAAGAAGCTGGGATTTCCTAGTTTGTTGTTGCGAGCTGACGGAAAAGGCCAAAGCCAAAATTGACGTGCCCTCGGTGCCCTGGCTGCTCGCGCCGCCAAGACGACGAGGTCAGGTAGACGACGACGGTGACTGGAGACTCGAGCAGATGCAGAACTGGTAAGACCTTGATTTTGGTACATGTGCGCCCGCCATCTGCATGGAGAAACGAGATGTCCTTCCACAGGGCCGTTGCAAATGCTCCGGAAGAGGCGCCCCAGCGGTACTTGGGTGTGTTCTAGGCTACACTAGGCCTTATCCAGCGCCCCCTCGCACCAAAAAGCCAGCCGATGGGAGTGTCCGGTCTGGCGTGCCGTCATCGCACCGCTCTGTTTGGAGTTGTCTCCAGCGGCATCATCCTATCCTTGCTGCCAGCTGCAGTGGACTCAGCGGTATCTCAGAGGTACCCTCAAGGTACAGTGCTGTAAAGACGGATACGGCATCTTCCACCTTCCGAGGCATGTCAGCCTTATTCGGGATGGGCGGGGGCATCACGCGCCCAGCTGCAAATGACAGCGAGAAGAGGAGATGCAGAGCGAACTTGCTCGGCGTCTGGAGAGCAAGCATGTCGTTTGGAGCTGTGATGCAGTGGTGATGGCAGGTCGTGACAAAGTCCAGATTCAACCGAGACCCTGAGTGGGGCGAGACCCTTGTGCGATGCGGTTAAAACAGGGTTCACACCCACCAAAAACCCGCGGCGTTCGGGTTCCCTGAGATTCAGGGTCCTGCCCCAAATGATGGCTTGCATATTCGCTGTGGCAGCTGGCCAGTGGCAGCCCCTCTTAGCTTCTGGGCCCTGTTCTGGACCTACGTCATAGCCAGCCTCCAACTGCTCCCCCCAATGCACGCCAGGCCAAGTTCCAGGTTCCAGCTTCACCATGAGGGGGGGTCTCCTGATTGCGGCAACGGGCTGCGTGTCCTCCTTGCGGCTCATCGCTCACGTCCCTCGCGTCCCTTCACTACACCATCCGTGACCGCTCTTCTCATTTTGCCTCCCGGCATCCTCCCGCCGTTTGGAACCGAGCGGCCACAACATCACACCTGTATGTACTGTATCACCTATCTCGACACCACAAGGGTCTTCAAAAAAGAACACGCCGTAAATCTATTGGCTACTACTATCTAGTTGTGCAAGCTGTCTACTGTATAGTACCTAGGAAACCCCGTCGTGGTTCGGGAAGTTGCGAGAGGCTGAGAGACGCGTCTCAGAACAACCTCACTGCTTCCTCGCGGCGAGCCCAATGTCACTCAGCTTGTCCACATAGAATGCTGGCACCGCAACCGCATCCGCTGCCTCCCAGTGCTCCTTCTGACTTACGCCCGTTAGAACCGCGAGCGTGCCACCGAGCTTCCCCTCGATTCCGAACTTGATGTCGGTGTCAAGGCGATCCCCAACCATGCATGTGCGTTCGCGATCAAATTGGAACTTGCCCTCGATGGCGTCCATCATGGCCTGGCTGGGCTTACCGAGCGCCACCGGCTTCTGACCCGTTGAATATACGAGAGGCATGCTCATGGACCCTGCGCCGGGGAAGAATCCGTGGCTCATGGGGAAGGTCGAATCCACGTTGGTCGCCAAGAAGACGGCACCCCGCCTCAGGTACTGGAGCGCATGCGATAGCTTGAGGTAGTTGATGTGAAAGTCCAAACCGACGAGCACGCATCCTACCTCGGGGTCCAGCAGAGACCCGTCGGCGAGACCTTTGAAGTCTTCCGGCGTGACATCTCTTCGGAAGGCTGGGTCGGTGCCGCCAATGAAGGGTACATTTTCACTCCTCAGCTCATGCTCGATGCCGGCTTCGCCAATGACAAAGACCTTGTTTTTGGGCGGCGCAAGCTTGAGGATTCTCGAAATGTAAATCGAGGCGGAATACGCCGAGCCGAAGATCTCCTCCACGTTGGACGGAATTCCCAAGCCCGTGAACTTTTTGAGGTATTCCTGGCGAGACTTGGTTGAGTTGTTGGTTACAAACACTGTCTTCTTGCCTATCAGGGGTTAGCCATTTGGGTGGGCCAAGATGCAAGACAGGGCGCTCTCACCTCTGGATCTCAAGTATTCCAGAGTTTCCACAACCCCCTCGAAGACATGGTCGCCAGACCAGATGACTCCTGCAGCAAATTTGTTAATTGCCAAACAATATGAGAGCCGCTCATTACAGGAGCTACTGTACCATCACAGTCTAGCAAGAACACCTGGCGGGCAATGATTAATGACGAAAGACAGGGGAGACCAGGCACTGGGTGTAATCAACGCACATCAAAACGGTCAATGAACTCGTCAATGGCGGCCGCATCACCGCTGAGATATTTTGGGGTCGTCATGACGCAGGATTCGGGACGGGATGGAGACGATTAGCAAGAATGTGGCTTCAAAGGTAAACGGGTCCGATAGGGATGCTCTGTCGAATGGGTCAAGTGGCAGTTCAGTTGCCGATGTGGTGGGTTGGAGGTCTTGACTCTTGGTCAATCCGCTTGAAAATTGCGGAACCTCCACGAAGGACCTGTGAGCTGGCCGTTGGTCATGATTGGCTGGGCTCTTGTGGCGGCGACAGGCACTCAACACGGCTTGTTCGGAATTCGGTGACAGCTACAAAACTGCCAAATAAGGTGACGATGTTGGCAATTCCTGCCATCTGACACTGGGCCGTAATTCTGCAGGCCGAGACTGATTGAAGAGACGATGCCCAGAGAGTTGGCGATGACGCAATGAATTCCATCTCGGACCCGAAACCCCCAAGCTCACAGCGACCCCTCATACCCCACCCCCACTAAGTATGGAATTATGGGTGTTGTTGTCAGCAACAGAACAGAGGAGGTTTCTCGAAGTGTCGACCTCAAGCAGCTTTCATTCCATGGTGGAGTTAGATCAAGTCGGACCGAGACCATTTGAGAACCGAAGTCTTCCAACATCGTCATGAGTCCTCTTCGATTCCAGAGCGGTCCTCGGGTCTTCAGTGGCCGGTCTTGGCAACTCCATTGTTTCCAGCAAGAAGCTACGGAAATTGCTCCGCGAATGGCAAGGATTTCCCTTTGTTCCATCTAAGAGACAAAATCGTATGATTCTGATGAGGGCATGCCAGAATTCATGCCCACTGCCGTTCTTGACTGCTTGGAAGAAGGTGTTGCCAGTCCCCCACTGTATATCCGCGTTTGTCATAGTCCTGTACCCGTGTGCTTATATACGAGTAAGAACGAAGAAAACCCTAGAGGACGTTGGAAGTTCTTATATGGTATGTGCGCAGACCTTCGGAGCTCACAATCCCCCTCCGACGCGTGTTGCATGCCCGGATCGTGGGATCTCTTCCCGGATCGTCATAAATCCGTCACTTTGGTATCGACTGCCCTGATCGACGGGCCCGTCAGTCCCAACGGCGACTAACCACGCGCCGGCCGATCCATTGTGACGAGATGCCCGGATCGAGCTGCGTGTGTGTGCGTGCCCACGAGTTGAACCTCATCGCCGGGTCAGGACTGCTTTGTCTGTCGCAGTCCGATCCAGTCAAGACGTAATAGACTTGGCTAGACTTTTGGCTTTGAGCATATTGGATATTCAACTGTAAACCAAAGGAACGAACAACAATTACCAAAACTCCAGTCACTAACACCCAAAGTTGGAGAGGTTCATCAAAACAGAGGTTGCTGAGTGGGACAAGACCCAGAAGAGCTCCTCCTGCAACTAGGTGCTCCTCCTGCAACTGCCCCTCCGGCAAAACATTTGCTACCCCTCCTCTCACCCACGCAAAAAAAGCTCCCCCCCCTCTTCCATTAAAAATCCAGCCACAAAAAAATCCCGCGCAAGAGACAACCGATCCATACCATACCATACAGGAATCTCAGCTCATACCATCTGCCGCTGCCACACAGACGGTAAGAAAAAGCCACAGCACCCATCTCCGGAGAAGCTCCATCCCCGCACCACCTCCTCCTACCCACTGCCCAGCTTTGTGTGTTTCTTTCTAAACCGCCAAGAATCCACACAACAAATTTCCCAACAGACCGTTGAAAAGACCTCCTGAAACCCCCGTGTCCTTATCAGAACCGGACATTTACCTTGCAACTCATAGCATCCGCTTTCCAACACGCTCCCCCTCCCCCAAAGAAGCTGAGGTTATCTCTCCTTGTGGTCTACCTCGGAGCTCTTCCAACAAAAACCCCACCACCACCACCACCACCACTCACAAAAACCACAACCGTCAAAATGGCCAAACAAGCAAACCTCTACTCCTTCCCCTCAGTCAAGGAAAACCTAGCCCCCGCCCTCCGCGCCTACGTCATCTCCTGCCAGGAATCCGGCCTCGCCCGCCACTCCGTCTTCAAAGTCGCCGTCTCCGGCGGCTCCCTCCCCAAAACCCTCGCCCAGGCCCTCCTCCTGCCCCCCACCGGCCCCAACGACGAGGTCAAGTGGGACAAGTGGGAAATCTTCTTCGCCGACGAACGCGCCGTCCCCCTCGACCACCAAGACTCCAACTATTTTTTGCTCAAACAAGAACTCCTCGACAAGCTCCCCGCCGGCACCGCTCAGCCAACCGTCCACCCCATCGACGCAGAGTACCTCAATGACACGCAAGAGCTGGCAGATCGGTACGAACAGGCATTGGTCAAGAGCTTCGCGTCGAGGGACAGCGTGAAGCTCCCGATCTTTGACTTGTTGCTTCTGGGGTGCGGGCCGGACGGGCATACGTGTAGTTTGTTTCCGGGGCATGAGCTGCTGAGGGAGACGAGTGCTTGGGTGGCGCCGATTGAGGATAGTCCGAAGCCGCCGCCGAAGAGGGTGACGCTTACGCTGCCGGTGGTGACGCATGCGGTGAGGGTTGCTTTTGTGGCGACGGGGGCGGGGAAGAGGGAGGTGATGAAGCAGATTTTTGAGGAGGGGGCGGCGGGGGGTCTGCCGTGCGCGCTGGTGAATGAGGGGGCGGGGGAGAGGGCGAGCTGGTTTGTGGATCATGACGCGGTGGAGGGGGTTAGTTATCCTAGGAGGCCTTTTTCTCTTTAAAGGGGATGTGGAGTGAACTAGCCTTTTTTGTTATGTCGGTTGCAATGTTTTTTTCCTTTTGTGTGTGAAGTGAGAAAAAGAGGTTTTTTTTTTTTATGAAGGATGATTTTGATATCCCCGAATGGTTTTAGGGCTCTGGTGGTGGTGGTGGTGGTTTTTTGATGTGTGTTTTGCTGGGTTGTCTATGTATGTGGTAGTAGGGGTGAAGCAGCAGAGGATGGATGTAGTCGTGGCTATGAAATTGGAGTTATATTTCATAAAACCCTTCAGCTCGTTATACCTGGCTTTGCCTGAATGATTGCTGAGAAGCTTGGTGTGCGAGCGAGCAAATCTTCCTTCACTAGTGATATGAATTTATGATGATTGGCGCTTGGTGGTTTAGAAACAAGCGAGATAGTAGAACGCGAGCCCTTGATGATTTGGTGATATGATGCAGAGGGACATTTAAATCCCCAAACCCACCTTTCCAAAGTGATGCAATGAAGTGCAGCTTGTTTTATGCTGTAATGATATGCAGACGTGTTGATTTTATCCTAATAAAAGGGGGTATAATGCATTCTCGTCTCACAGGTATTCCTATCTTGTGTATACACTGATCATCCATGCCTACCACGAACACAAAAAGCCAACGGCCAAAAGCCATGCCCCTATCCATCTAAAACACAATCACCAAAAACCCAAACATACCTATCATGTCCATCCTTATCCATTATTGAAACACCATTTCATAACCATCCGCCACCAAATACACCCCACCGACGAAATCAAAAAGCCCTCCAAACCGCCCCCGCTGGCCTCCTCCTTACTTCTCCCTCCTCTTCCTCCCTTCTATTAAACCCCCTAACCCACTCCATCTCCCTCTCCCTCACCTCCCTTTCCACCCCCTCCATAACCCCAATCTCACTCACCACCCCCTCCACCAACTCCTTTACTCCCCTCAACACCCTCCCCAAATTCCCTTGTTCCTCACCATTACCCTCCAGGTTCACAATCCCATCCAAATCCCGCCTAATCGCATTCACCTTCCTCCTCAACCCCCCCACCTCCTCCTTCCAATCCCCCCCAATCTCCCCCACCAACTCTTCCTCCTTCCCATCTTCCCCCCTCCCCGCCATCACCCCCTCCACTCTCCCCAACCACCTCTCAAACTGCCTAACAACCCTCACATACCTCCCCCCCTTATTATTATCACAGCACGGCTCCGTCATCACCCAAACCAAACCAATCACCTGATCCAGCACCCTCACCCTCTCCTCCAATCCTCCCCTCCCCCACTCCACCAACTCCCTCACCGCATTCCCCTCTCCAACCCTATTCTCCAATTTCAGCACATCCCCCTCTAGCTCAACAACCTCGTGAAACCTCGCCTGGAGTTGCTTATACGCCGACTCCTCCCACTGCACTTTCACACTCCCCGCAGACGCATGCAACAGCGACAATTGCAACAACTCCGTTTGTAACCTTGCCGTCTCAGCGGAGATGGCTATATTCCCCGTAAGTTTTGACGGGGAGGGCGGGGCGAGGATGGCGGAAGTCAAGGGTTTGGACAGGTGAGGGTTTTTGAGCGGGGAGAAGTGTTGTTGGTGGGTGGAAAAGTCTGGTTTGACGTTGGTGGCGGATGGTCCTGACAGCTTTAGGGATCTGGTTCTAGCTATCATCCCTGGAGTTGATTGGTTACCTTTGGTGGTGGTGGTGGTTGGGTGGGAGGGGGCGCGTTTGTGTAGGGGTGCTGCTGTTGAGCGGGTGGTGGGGGGTTTGGATCTGTCGGTTCTTTCTGTCGAGGTTGATGTTGCGGTTGAGGCTTGAGAGGTGGATGATGGGGGGCGGAGGATGGTGGTGTTGGTGAGGGCGGTGACGGAGGATTTTGCCCGGGAGTGGGAGATGGGTGTGGCTGTGGATGGGATTCGCCGAGGGGGAACCCCCGATGATGTTGTTGGACGCCGGGAGGAGGTGGAGGTAGATTCCGAAACTGTTGGGCGGCGGGATAGAGGAGTTGGTTGCTGCTCTGCTGTGGTGACGGTAGGACGTCTAGGCGGCGCAATGGACGACCCCTCTGATGTTGCAGAGACACCTGACTTGGCTGAGCTGGTGGATAACTGCCTGATGGATGCCGCCCTAGTAAGACGGCTCGTTCCAGATGCTGTCGACGACTCCGTATTGGTCGAAGCGGACGATGCCTGCCTTATAGACGGCGCCCTTGCCAGACGAGTTGATGAGTCTGGGTTGGTAGATGTGGAAACCTGACGCCCTCCCACTCCCGCTGAAGAAGTTGTCGATCCAGACGTCCCGCGTCCAAAAACTCCAGACAAGGGTCTACTACCCCTTACCTCCCCCGCCGCCCGCCTCAGAGTTCCTGTCCCAGTTCCTGTTGCTGAAGGTTTAGCTGGCAGCCGACTTGGTGAGGTGTTCTGTTGTTGACTTGAGCCATTGTTTTGATCTGTCGCTGCCGTGTCGGACCTGGTAGTTGGCTTTCTCAACGATCGCGCGCGACCCAGCGCAGCGCTGTTTTGTGAAGACGACATGATATCTCTACAACTGCGGTTGATGTTACAAGTTTCAAGGTTGTTAACGACAGAGGCAACAAAACAAATACACCGACTTTCTTGATGTTGTCGCGACAGCTGTAAGTCTTGGCGATCGAGGCTGAACGATTGGCCCCGGCAGTTACAAGCTAGCTGAGCTGGTGCGCCCTGGGGAAGTGGGGCTGTTTGCAACGTCACCTCTCACACTTCACTTCCAACAGTTTACCACAATCATCATTTCCAACCAATATAAGTATATCCAACTGATATTCATTAACCATGCCATCTCCAATCCTCTCTGTCCAAGAACGTAGTAATTGTACACGGTATCAAGAATATACACTTCTACACAAAAGAAAGCCCCCCCAATCAAACATGAATGCCTCAAATGTAAAATATGCCTCAAACCTAGTTTCCTGTTCACACATAAAACCTCTCCTTCAAAAAAATTCATCACCAAGAAACAAAATCTTTCACGTCCGATCAAGAACCCAAAAAATCGTCATCACCGACATTACCCCCTTTCTATTATCCAATCCCTAGATCTCACCAGCATGCCCGCCATCGGATTTGACATCCACCCAGTCCGCCTCCTCCCCCACGCCAACCTATACCTTCCCACCAACTTCGCCGTTTTCATTTTGTACCTCTGCCCCAACCACTCCCTGCGGTTTCAGTTCTACCTCCGGCATCGCCCTCTCGAGCGCTTGCTCAACCGCCTTTAACACCGTCCCCAAATCCCCTCTATTTCTCTTCAACAACCCCGCACACCCGGAGCAAACGTTCAAGTGACAAGCACTGCAGATATAACACTCTGCGTTCCTATCCTTGTGCCCACACGTCCTGCACCCGATAGGATTATTCCTCTGCTTTCCGGCCGTCATGATCTTGTGGCTGGTGATACACCGAAAGTGCTTGTTCTCCAGAGGCCGAGCATCGAGAATCTCATCAGCTGGCAGCGGTGTGTACCAATTCCTCGGGAAACGACCCGCCCCAGGGTTGTCCGTCTCATCTGGTGCGTTCGGATCAGGTTCTCGCAGCGGAAAATCCAAGAATTCAGGTCTTATTGGTGGTGCGCGAAGTGTGATTTCTGAGCCATTCTCCGATATTGGCTTGTTGCCCCAGGCTGACGGGCTTTGGGGTCGGGACTGTGTTTGTCTTTGGAAAGGTGCTTGTGATTCTAGGATGGGTCCTCCTGCAGGATCCCGACGGTTTGGTCCACCGAACCCGAGACCGGATTCCTCACTTCGGAAGCGGGCCGAGAGTGGAGGGTTTGCGAACCGGTCGCGGTTAGGTACAGGAGTGGATGGGAGACCGATTGGTGAGCGAGAGTTCAATGCCCCATTGCTGGCCTTGGGTGCTAAATTTGGACTGCTTCTAGCTTGTCGCAATATGTGTTCAGAAGGGCCCAGGCTGCGAGGGATGGGTGGCGGCGGTGGCCTCTGCTCGTTTGGCAGCTCTGGGGTGATGGCTGGCGATATTGGCGACACGGCCATTTCCAATACTGGGCTTTTGATATCATTTGCGCCATACTCTGGCGTCGGTAACCTTTGGGCCGACAGGGGAGAGACAACTGGTAACGAGCTCGCGGGACTCGAAGCCTTGGCGCCCGGGCTCGGCGGGCTTTCACTCGCCTTCCTCCTCAACTTGTCCTTCACATGAGACACCTCTTGCCCCATGTTGACCTCAATTTGCGGCACTGAATTTACCGGTCGAATATTTCTCCCTGGTAATCCACCTGCAAAATTTGGGGCCGGTGGGGCTCTTTGCGTGGTAGTTGTAGGAGGCTGATCCTGTTGTTGTGAGAGCTGCGGCTGTGACGTTGGTTGCGATGTTCCGTTGGATGCAGCGGTGGATCCGTGACTGGAAATAAGCTTGAGTTCAGGAACGTCAACTTTTTTCTCGGCCTTTAGTGATCTTCTTCTCCAGAGCTGATCCTGTGGGGAACTATTATCTACTAGCGGGGATGCGGCGGTGTGCGTGGATGCGGGTGGTTGGACAGACGATGATGTCTGCAGACTCGTCGGTGTTTGCGGTCTAGCAAGGCGCTGGGCATCTTTTAGAGGCGGTGGAGGCGGCAGCTCTTCGAGGTCTTCTTTGAACACCTGAGGAGTAGCAGTGTTGGTCTTTTGTGTTTGAGCATGTTGGTCGGATGGCAGTGGTGGGAGCGTTGGCGACTGAATGTGAGACCCGTTTCCTAGTGTGGGTGACGAAACTGAATAAGAATCTTTAGATGGAACGATAGGAACCACTTCATTGGCCGAGTTTGTTGAGGTCCTCGGTGTCGAATCAGATGTGTGGTTTGAGTAAGCAGACAAGATACTGGAGTATGATCCGGCCGGTGAGGGAACCCGCTCTGGTATCGTCGGGCTTGAAAGTGATGTCGGTGCCGGGGCCGTTGGGCTTGTGACAGTCGCGGCAACGGGCCGTCGGCGCGGCACACTCATCGGTGGTGGGAGTCCGGGAGACTTCGCAGGCAGGCGCGGAAGAGGAGAGTCTGGGGGAGGCTGAGCAACGGCGGCCATGGTATAAGCCGTCTTGGTGGTGAAGGTGCTCCTGGTATCCCAGTCCTTTGCGGCCGGTACGGGCTTCTTCGTGATGGGAAGGGGGGCTCCACGCTGAACGGCAACAGGCGTCCTCGGCAGGTCCTTCTTTGGCGGCGGAGGAAGTGGGAGGTCAGACCCGAACGAGTCCGTGTCGAAATCGAGAGCAGGCAAAGAAGGAGGAACGGGGAGGGCCTTTGAGAAGCGAGACTTGCCGCCCGTTTTAGGGAGCTGCAAGCTGGCGGTTTCCAACATCTTTTTCCGGTGCGTAATGGATTGAGGGAGGCACGGATAGTAGCGCACACGTCGGGATCTTTTTTCTCACTTTTTCCTTCAAGCAACGCGGCGAGACCCGCAGCTGGTGTCGCACATGAACTCGCTCACTGGCGATATCCCGGCTCTTCTCCTCAAATGAATTTGTAAGTCGCGGATGTCGGGCTGTTGGCTCATCAGCTCATCCCTGGTCTATCAGGCAAATCTGGATCACAGGCGTGCGCATAAAATAGGGGGGTATAAAACGCGATATTCGTGTGTGGATCGAGAAGCAATACAAGAAAAAGAAAAAAAAAAACTATCGGGATGCCGGGACGGACGGACAACGGGTTTTCGAATCTCGCGGTGTTGCTGCCAGGCAGGGCTCAAATTAGACGATCGCCGCGGGGGGAGTATACGCCCCCCCTGGCTCCCTGGCCGGCTGAAACACAGCTTGACTGGTTGGAGAGCGGGACGACATTGCAACGACAGGGGAAGCGTCATCCAGAAATCCCAACAGGGCGGACTGGTTGGTCCATCACAAGCATGGGGTGCTAGCGATGACTCGCTAGAAATTTTGCGATTCCAAGAAATGGTCTCCTATCGAGAATTATGCCGTGGCAGCCGGGTTGGATGTTGATAAGAGAACGAGTATATAAGCGAGATATCCTGTTTTTTGTTTTCCTCTGCCATCACCGTCAGTTATTTCGACATGCATATCTGGTCGTCGATAGTCTCTGTCAATGTTCCAGGGACATGGATGACGTCTTCTTCCGCTCTTAGCGGGTTGTCGTTGAAGATAGCGGCAATCGAGGTGGAGGCGTCGTGGACGTTGCAAGTGTGCATTGGTTCCCGCAGCCACACCAGTCTTGGCTGTTAGTCTTGTCACTGTATTTGTGTGGTGTGACTAACAGGCCAGGAGATTGCATGACGATCCATCACCGGGAGGCCTGCTCGCCTGCTGAACAAGGCCCTTCTGTAACGCGCCAGCAGTCAGGCCAGCCGGTGTTCCGTGTCACCTCATTCCCGACTTCGTGGGCGGTGTGCCTTTCTCAACAACGCAGATTATCCGACATCCAACGTGGGGGGTTCTCGTGGTGCAAGACATTTTAAATCGACTTCCATCGATATAATTTATGACTCGTCCCGGGGATGCAATGCCACCTCACCTACAGATTTCTCAAGAGATTTCCCATGCACGTCGGTATTTATCGCATGCAAGAGAATTGTTCTGTGCCTCTCTCTGCATTATTTGGTGGTAGGGGACCTTGTGTAAGCTTGCTTGCTGTCAGTCGTGTCCGGCAGGTTGCTTGTGTCGAACCACTTTTATTTCTTCCTGGGCGTGCCTCTGAGCTCCATGTCCGAGCCACGGGATTACGAGGCTTTATGTTCGAGAATCATAGAAGGCTAGGTGTAACCTGTTCGTTCATCATTTCATCTGGACCTGCATTCAAACACGTCACCGAGAGCGAGGTGGGTGGGAGCGTCTCCGAGTACTAATTAACAGTTCATTTGGAAGGGGCTCCTGCGTCGGTGAGGTGGTTACACGGAGGAGTAAACCGTTGAGGTGTCGTTTGGTGCAATCCAGCCACCTCCCCCTGAAACTCCTGAGCGTTGAAGTTTTCCTTGCACAAAAGGCGCTGGCAGAAACTCAATTCTTTGTTAGTCCTCGTCTAAGCACACCCGCCTTTTTGATGGAGCATCACAATGACCATGTGGCGGAATCTCTTACGTTGGAGCATGTCAGGTACAGCGCGCGCAAAGTTGCATAATTCTGCATTTATACACGGGCGGAGAATAGTTTGGATGAGCGAGGCTGGTTGAGATGGCATGTCTGTAGAGGAAAGAAAGCAAACGGGCTGGGTGGGCACGAGGACGCCGCTTGAAGACGGTCGATTTTGTGCATTTTAGTCGCCGTTGCAATTTAATCCTTCTAGCTACCTAGGTACAAGCCAATTCATGAGAATTTCTCTAAAGAAGGCTCAAATATCAACACCATGAAGCTCTCTCACATCCTCCTCACCGTCCTCCCCCTCTCCCAGCCCGCCTCCTCCCTCACCACCCGACAAGACACCAACAGCTCCCTAAACCTCAACTACACCCTCCTCTCCCACCGCGCACTTGACGGCCTGAATACCGCCTTCTTCAACACCACCGCCCAGCGCTGGTCACCCGACGATGCCTGGTGGCTGTCCGCCATAGCCCTCACCAACCTCTTATCCTACTCCATCTCCACAAACACCACCTCGTACCTCCCCCAAATCACCTCCGTCCTAGAAGCCCAATCCAAACCTCTACCCTGGTGGCCTCAGGGAAACGGCTCCTTCAGGGCAGACTCAACCGACGACACAGGCTGGTACGCCCTCGCCCTCCTCTCAACCTACGACCTAACCCACAACTCAACCTACCTCTCCCTCACCACCACCGACGAAGCCTACATGTCCCAGTACTGGCTCAACACCTCCTGCTCTGGCGGCTTAATCCAGCAGATCCCCTCCCAGTCCTACAAAAACGCCATCAGCAACGAGCTGTACATTTCCCTCGCCGCCGGCCTGTACCTCCGCACGGATGACAAAAACTATCTCGACAAGGCGGTGATGGCGTGGGATTGGTTTAGGGAGTCGGGGATGATCAACCAGCAGGATTTGGTCAACGACGGACTCACCTCTGACTGCAGAAACAACAATCAAACTGAATGGTCGTATAACCAGGGCGTCATCCTCGGCGCGCTTGTCGGTTTGTTTCCCCCCTTCCCCCTACAGTCAACACGATATTGACATGATCAGATCTCTACCACGCCACTGGAAACAGCAGTTACCTCTCCCAAGCAAAAACCATAGCCGACGCCGCCATCGCCGTCAGCACTTCTCCTTTAATCACTACAACAGACAATTCACCCAGCGGCACGATCCTGACCGAGTCCTGCGAGCACGACGGGAGATGCAACAATGACCAGCAGGCCTTCAAAGGGATTTTTGCCTACAACCTCGGCAAGCTCGATCGGGAATTCGATGAGAGACCGTATCGGGGGGTGTTGACTGCCTGGGCGGAGACGATGTGGCGGTATGACAAGGCGGTTGTGCAGAGCGATGGGGTGGAGGGGGATTTGTATGATGTTTCCTGGGCTGGGCCGTATGGGGAGGCGAGTTTGGGGAGGCAGGTTTCTGCTGGGGGGTTGTTGGTTGGGTTGATTGATTAAGGTAAGGTAGGGCACTGGTGAGGGAGAGAGAGATGGGTGGGGAGGATGTATGATAGGATTATCCAGTCAAGAGAGTTCTTTGGTCGTGAGGGTTGTGAATGTAGGTAGGTGGTTTGAGTTGTTGGTGAAGGTATATTTACCGACACGTTCATGATATGACCCTGTTCCCTTTCGTTGCGGTATACCTAACATTCTCACATCTCCGTCTGGGCCCTATTCGTCTCCTGCCTCGATAGGTGCGTGACTGGGAACCGGGCTTCCTGGATGTCCATTTTCCTCACTCCCAGTTCCCAGTCATACTCCTGTTTGAAGAAGAGAGGAGAAGACGCAGCTATAGTAAGCTACCTAGGCTCGCGCACATGTACCTAGGCGAGTAGAGGGGGAGGCAAGAGCAGGATAATCCCGAGCTGAAATTGTTGCAAGGGGACTGGGAGACGAGAGTTCGCAACATAAGTTGCGGTAAGAAGGCAACAACTTCTTGGCCGATGTAGTCAGAAGGAGATGATAGGAGGCGGGGTGGTGAAGTTGGCGAGCGCATCTTCAGGAGTCGTTGTCAAGGCGTAGTTGACGATCATGTAGCTAGGATAGGGAAGAAGTCGCCCCCAGCTAGGCAAAGAACAGATGCTTATTACGTGGCTGTTATTTCCATTAGTATTATGAAGGGTATTGCCCGACTGCTGTTAGATTTCGCTTTTCCGCAAGGTCTCTGATAAAAGCTGGAATGGAAATTAGGAACAGCTACTTGAGAATATTATTCCGTAAACCACCGAAATCATAGAAAGGGTTGCAAATAAACCACTCTCACTCACCTACTGCTCGGTCCGAAAATATGTCCAAACAGACACTTCAAACCAGCTCAGCTCACAAGAAACACCACAAGATAGTACTCAAACACTTTTCATTCCCCCGCTACTGACTACACTAATCCCAACAAGCCTAGTAAGCTAACAAGAATCTGCCCTGGAGCAAACAAAAAGAGGTTGCCCTCCAATATAACCGATGACAGCAACAGCGGTCCGTCAAAATGAACATCCCATCCATCGCCATTCATCATCATGACTGATCAAACAACCCATGATTAAAAAAACCATCCCCATCGACACCCCGCTCAGGCGCCCCATGATTAAGAAAAAAAGAAAAAGAAAAAACAGACAGAAAACAACAATTTACCAGCCTGTTCCGGTTCAGCCGAATAACAGCAACATGCCATGAGTGGAGGTATCTTCCGCAAAAACGACGCAAGGAATAACAACACAAAACCCAACAGGTATTTCTTTTCATGGGCAAACGCCCCGCATCATTCCAAATGTACTAGACTTTTGGCAGTCCATGCATGTGACTTAGTGTCCCGCGGGAGGGAGAACAGGATACGAGACCCGGCCGGGATCGGTAGGCGGGCTGGGACGAGAACGCTCAGCAAGCGAAGGGTCGATGCGGCTGTTGTCTGAGTCATCCGATTCGTAGTCGCGGCGCTCGAGACGATCGCGGATAGCGCTTCTCAAAGCCTCGATGGTGCGCATGTTATTGAGCCAGTCATCGTAGGTCTCGCCCTCGGGGCCCTCAGACTCGCCGGAAGGAGAGCTGACTGAGGAAGCACCGGGCTGGGCAGCAGTGGGAGTGCGGGCACCGTCAGACTGGGAGCCAGCGCGGCGGGCAGCAGTCTGGAGCATACCACCAGACAGGCGGCGCTCATTGTGGGTGAAGTTGGACCCAAGGCCAGCAGCAGTAGGAGGATAAGGAAGAGGGTTAGCGCGGCTGCTGAGGTTGGGGTAGTTGACAGAGGTGGAGCTATGGCGCGAGACTGGAGACATGCCCGAGGACGAGGTGGTGGGCGAGTGACCAGAGGTGTACGACATGGTGCTGGAAGGGGGCGTGACAGCGGGAGTGCCACTGCTGGAGTGGGACGGAGCGGCACTGAGAGGAGACACCACCTGCTGAGCGCCAGCAGCATAGGGATCAACGGCCGGGCGAGCGGCATAGCCAGGCGAAGGGTGACGGAGATCTACCGGGGCATAGTGCGAGTTGGGAGAGCCAGTGTTCTCATAGACAGTGTGCTGCATCTGCTCAAGCATCTGATCGATCTGGGTCAGGTCCTCCTTGGTACGGAGGTTGGGCATGGGTGGCAGATAGTAGTGCTGGGTGAGCGGAGTGGCGTGAGAACCACCACCCATTCCAAGGGTGTGCGGCGCCTGGGCCATGTACTCGGTAGCAACACCGCCGCCGCCGGCCTGGTAAGCGATGCTATGAATGGGCATCAAGGAGCGGCCCACCTGCTGGTAGGAGCCGGGGTCAATCGCACGGCGCTTGAGACTTCCAAAGAGGTCGTTTAGGTTATCCAGCTGACGCTTCTCCCGGGGATCAGGGGCATAAGGGGCCTGATGGCTCATAAAGTCTCCGCGGGGACCGCCCATGTGCTGCTGAGTGGAGTAGTACATGGAAGGCCCAGTGTGATAAGATGGGTGCTGAGGAGCGGCCGCATGCTGCGGGTAGTAACTAGGCTGACCATTCTGGTGCGGGTGGCCAAAGGGGCCCGTGTTAGTACCGCGCATGTGGCCATTGTGATCATAGAAAGTAGGGGGAGCTAGAGGCAGATTAGCCTCGAAACCTTTGAGAGAACGAAAACTTGTTGGCCGAGAGCGGTTCGAGTCGTCAACAGATAGGAGTAGCACAATGACACATACCTTTCGAGTTCCCTGGGTGGCCACGGTAGGCAGGGTTCATGCCGCCAGGCTGGTCCTGAGTTCTGCCAACCAGAACCGAGTCGTCGGCATGGGTCTTGACATGCTTCTTGAGATCCTGGGGGCGCTTGAACGACTTGCCGCAGAAGTCGCACTTGTGTGGCTTCAAAGGCACGTGGACGCGGATGTGAGAAGTGATGTGATCTCTCTTGACAGTGGTTGTCCTACAAGCGTTCCACTGGCATGTGAGGTTCAGATTGTTGGTACTCTTGCGGCCAACGTGCTTCTCGCAGATATGTTCCTGGAATAGTTGTCAGCAACCTGCCGCAAGTGACAGGACACGACAGCAAACTTACATAAAGTACCTCGGCAGACGTAAACCGCTCATTGCACTCAGCCCACCGGCAAATGAGGCTCTCATCTTGAGCAGTGCTGCTGGATGAGCTGGCTGTGGGAGCGGCAGATGGGGCGGGAGTGGCGCCGTTGGAGGCGGAGCTGGACGACCCGGAGGAGGGGGCGGTCGCAGCAGCGGCAGCCGGAGTGGCAGCAGCAGCAGCGGGAGCGGGCTCGGCCGCCGGTGCCGTTGGCGATGCCTGTGTGGGTGAGATGCCCGAGGACATGGTTCGCGCAGTATCACGTGTATTTCACGTGAAGCTTGGCAATGGCGGTGAAAGGGTGAAGGCCGGAAGTCGGATTTTCCGGGAAACAGAGTTCACTCGCTGGTTTTTTGTTGTGGTCACGTGGGGTCGTCAGAGAGACAAGCCCTAGCTCCACTTTTTTCAAAGGGCGCCGAGAAATGGACTGCTTGCGGTGGGAAGGATGCCAAGACCGGGAGAGAGCGTGTTGGCTGGGCAGACTCGTATTGTCAGGACGCGCTGAGTAGATGCAATCAGATAGCGGCAAAACTCTTGTGTGGGCGAAACGTCGGCGTTTGCAGCAACCTGATGGATTTTGCCTGTGGACGTGGCTTAGTGTTTGTTGCAGAGAGGAAAATGCTTCAGTATGGGAATTCAGGAGAGGCAGCGGGCCATTATGTCCTTTATTACAGCTTCTGCTCTCATGGCAGTACATGGCGGAAACTCTTGGCAAACTCTCTTGGCCTCCTTGGCCCTCTTGGCAAGTCGGGGCCTCGGATGCCAAGCTCACCTCATTGGCTGATGGTGGCAGCGTCGGCCCGCCCGCCGTACCTGCTGTTGGCCAACTGACCCCGCTGCGCCCCTGCCACCGCCGATTTCGGGTGTCATCCTAACAAGCCCTAACAGCGCTACTTCGCCGCCAAGAGCAGCCAAGATGACGCCAAGCCTTGGTATTTGCGAGGAATCCCTTGGCGGCCGTCCGTTGCCTCCCTCTCACTTGCCTCATGGAGTCACACGCTTTGCCCACATCTCCAGCACTCCATGCAACCCCCGACTGTTGCTGGGAGAGAGTGTTCGAAGTTGGGCATCATTTCTCTACACAGTGTTTGCGGCTGCTTGCTGAGCACGGCAGCACCAGCACCAGCCAAGGCCAAGAGATCACCCTCCGGGTGCCAAGCACTTGGCGACCCCGGCTTTCTTGATACCGTTTTGCCTGGGCGATTACCATCAGTTCGGGTCACCATCATCGCCAGCCCTTCTCGAAGCGACAGAAAACGTTGATTTAAAGCGGCGGGTGAGCGCCCTAGACGGAAACTTGCAAACAATAGTCTCTGTGGGTGCCGCGAGTCAAACAACACGTGTACTACGTTGTCCGTCGGTCCTTGCTGATTGACCCCGCGTACTGGGTCTCCATCCCAGGCGAGATGAAGTGGGGAGAGCTCTGCTTTGGTCAGCTGTCAGTGGGATCAAGGTGAGTGCGCCCCACAGCCTTTTTGATTGGCTCATCTTTCCCTTTCATCGACAAACAACAAATGGCCCATTACCCAACCTCAACCAGACTCGCGCGCTCCTTGTTGGATTTGAAAGAAATGGCCATCAGCATCTCTCTTCCAGCTCCTTCCACATGCCGTCCATATCAAACACGGAGGACGTCTCAATTACCTAACACGGCACGGGCTCCTGTCAAAGCACCGCATTTGCGGCTACATCATTCTTCATCTTGGCATTTTATATCCTCAGCGTCCTGGGCTTTCCTCCTTGGCAACCTCTTGCATCCCTCTCCCGCTTGCCGAGCCCATGCCCAGCGTTGCCCAGCATTGCCCAGAATTGCCCAGCCACGCCGAGCCTGCCGAGCATTCGTTCGCAATTCTTGGCTGGATTTCCTACGGTCTGGTGCCCCCTTTTCCTCCCCCTTTCACCCGCCATCGCTTGCGCGGTTGATTTTTTCCAAGATTGCCCAAGGAATTTTTCTCTCTGGTTCAAAGCCTCCCAACGGGGCCAAGACATCCGTGGCCCCCTTCTCTCCAGATTCCTTGGATTCCTTGGGACCTCTTGGGACTCCGGGACAAGCGGTGGCTTGTTTCCTCGTGGGATTCTCTTGGAAAGCTTGGTATCAACAGTAAAAGTGAGATGACGTCGGGTGTGTAACAATAACAAAATCCGATGAACGACAACACATGGAGGTGGTGAGGATATCGACAGTCCAAGCCAACCACCAACACCCACTGTCAAAATCCATTTCCGTCGCCACCAAGCAAATGTTGTGATTCTTGATGATGTTGGAGATTCCACGTCCCCACTTTATCTTCTCCAGTGATCAAGCAAAATAGGCCAGAATGATCCCTCACGTATGTAAACAAATCCACACATAAAAAAGCCACGTGTAAATGCCGAATCCTTATCAAAGGCCAAGAATCATTAACACGTGCTTCCCAACTCCGGCTAGCTGATCCGAAGCTACAGCCAGGCCGTCCCAGAAATGCTCCGTCTCAATGTTGAGCCATGGAGATGTCGACGACATCAGCAACACATGTGGATAGGT
Source organism: Triangularia verruculosa (assembly GCA_033296885.1). NCBI lineage: Eukaryota > Fungi > Ascomycota > Sordariomycetes > Sordariales > Podosporaceae > Triangularia > Triangularia verruculosa. The sequence continues at coordinate 9,362 of MU863983.1, read as the reverse complement.
ATTAGGTACCTCAACTCTTCGAGACTGCAAGGAATTTAAGACTTATGGACATAATTTCAAGTCCATCCCCAGTTCATGCATGACCTTGAAGTGTCGAGCTCGCTTTCTCTCAGCAAACACCCCATGTCACCTTGGAGAATACAATATATATATACACCTATATAGACTTTTCCTCGTTTTCCTTGATAACCTACCTACCAAACTGCCCTTCCCTCCCTAAGGGAATATATCCATCCTTCTTCAAGCCCCTCTTCCACAACCACGATTGCCACTGCAACAGCCGCAAGCAAAAGCAGAAAAAGACTTCCTTTCCCTGCATTTATATCTCAGTAGTAACCTAACTTAGACCCCCTTTCTCCAGCACGCATCTCTCCGCTCCCTCACCTCACGAGAAAAAAAAATACACCAACGAGACAAAGCCTCGCATAGAGCAACATCCTTCCAAACGCCAAGCTTTGCCGAAACTCAATTCCCACGCCATATACAAACAACACATCTCCCGATTCAGAGCCACAGAAATAATACACATCTACATACTTAACGCCACAATCCCAGAAAACAGGAAAGAAAATAAAAAAAAATAAGAAATAAAAGGGTTGAGTTCATCAACACCATCCCCGTCTATTCCCGTCTAACCATGACTTCCCCCCAATCCCTACTTACCAGAAGCTACCATGCATCTACACCTCTTTACAATCTAGATGGGCATGTCAAGGCGGACTTAACGCGTGTTAGTATCTTCCAAAATGCCTAGCAGTATTTGACAAGAGCTGTGCCAGCATCCTCGAGCATCATTTTTTTTTAAAAAAAAAATATAAATCTTTCCAAAACCTTCAACGACATTAGAAGAGATATATTCTGTGGGTAGCAGCGGCAATGAGGCCTTAAAAGACGCCAAAAGGGCAATGTTTAGTGGTAATCACACATCCATCATCACAAACAACACACAAGGACAAAACAATACGTGTCAAATCTTCAGCCCAATGGCCCTTTGACATTATAACATCTCTCTAAAATGAGATGAAAACGGGTAAAGCCTCTTTCTAAACCCTTCTAAACGGGATAACCCCCCATCGAAACCTCCCCAAACCCTTCTAAACGGGCGAATCCCCCCACATTTACCAGCCACCATCAGCAGCTGCATCATCCCGAGGCGGAAGAGGCGACCAATCCATCTCAAACTCCGCAGGTCTAACCGGGGGACCACCATCCGAATCCTCGCCACTGCTGGTCCAGCCCTCCTTCTCATCCATCTCGGCAAACGGGACATGATGCTGACGAATCTGGGCAGCCTGAGAACCCTCCCCACGAGCTCTCTTCAAACTCTCCTCGCGCTGCTTGACCGCCAAACCAATCATGGCCTGCAAGGTGTAGACGGCGTCATTGCCCGCATTGTGCAAGTTCTTGGTATGAATTTCCAAGTAGTCGCAAACAGTGCCCACGCTAGGCTGGTTACCACTGCGGATTGCATACTGATGCAAATACTTGGTGTCAACCAACTCGATGACGTTCTTTGCCTCGTAGATGTTGTAGTTGATAGTTTTGAGAAACTTGATGTCGGCCTTGGACTCGTGGAAGACTAGCACAACCGGATGGGGGCTGTTATTGATAATGGATCTCATGATGTTGGGGACGTCATGGCCAAAGATGAGTTCAGTTTGACTAGTCATGCTGTTAGCGGTTTTGCGTTTGTGGTGACAAAGATAGAACAGCCACTTACCCAAAGTCAAAGTTCTCGGGGCAACTCTGCACATATCTGTAGTTCTCGAAACAGCGGTTCTCCGCTACATGAATATGGCGCGCCTTGATGGCGTCGAACCAGTTCCGACCGTTCTTCCCAGGGGTGGAATTCTTGAGATCCGAAGTGTCCAGAATGGCAATGCCAACCTCAGTGATGACGTCGAGATTCTGTTCCCAGGCTTCCAGATCGATAGCCACGAATCTCACTACCGGTGACTCGGCCGCAGCTCCATCCGACTTCTTCTTACGCAGACCCAGGTACCGCTGAGTGCGTTTCAGTGAGCGACCCCACTGGCGGTGATCTTGGAAGCGCTTGAACGCATTCTTCTTAGACTTCTCTGTCTTTTTGTGCGAGTTGGCAATCATCTTCAGCACCGATTTCAGCTTCGCCTGCCCCTCCTCAGTTCCTAGACTGGGATCATCCTCAGGCTTCGGACGGGGAACAAGACCCGTGAACATTTTGAAGCCATCTGCTGTGAATGTGCGACCCAGGAAACGTGGGCGAGGTGTATTGCCTTCGCCAAACACCAGCTTGAACTTTGATGTGTTCTTGCCGGGAGGAATAGTCAGGTTGATCTCCAACCGAGCATTGATCGTATCCAGCAGATGCTGGAACTGGTAAGTGGGCACGAATAGGCCGGGCTTGGGATGGATCTCCTTGGGTTGGTGAAGGTAGTAGCTATCAAAGATATCAGCTCATGCCAATTTGTCATGTTGGGGTATCAACTTACACGTCCCAGATGCGGTTTTTGTGCAGACCCTCGAGAGTGAACATGTCTTTGGTCTGAAGGCTGTCAGTAAAGAGCTCAAACGACGCCTAGAATGGAGGGCTACATACCCGCGCCCCATTGGCCTTGCCAACAAACATCTCGGGATAGCCGCGAACCATCTTCCACGAAACAAACTCCATGCCCTCCTCAGAGAGATCACCCTTCTTGAGGCCGGTCTCCTTCCACATCAGACCCTCTCTCTCCAGTTTGTCGGGATCGTGTCTGAAATCGGGGGTATCGGCAACCAAAGCTCGGGCCTTGCTGGTCTTGTTCTGCTGGATCATCTCCGAGGCAACCTCCAGATTCAGACGGTGCTGCGTGGTGGAATCTTTGACCTCAAGATTTCTAACCTTGAAGATCACGCCCCCGGTAGAATCGTCGGAGTCATCGTCGTCATAATCATAGGTCATCTCTGATTGCCCTAGTTGTCAGCATCCAACTCATCATACATGTACAATAGTTTGATACTCACTCTTGATGACCTCCTCGTCCACACTGCGCCAGAGGTGAGGGTCGATGTCCTCAAACAAGTCGGGCTGCCCAGTCGCAGCCGCGAGGTCCTTCACGAAGGCCTCGTCCTTCTCGCGTTCCTCGAGAGAGTACATGTTGTTGGTGAGGTTCATGTACCTCACCACAGCATCCACCTCCTTGGTCTCGGTCTTCTCCTCGGTCGACGAGGAGAGCTCGTGCTCCGACGAAGATTCGGGCTCGGCTAAGCGCTACTTGTCAGTCAAAAGTTCAAAAAAGACGGGCTCACTCGCGCGAGTCTCACAGGCAGGGAGCGCTTCTGAACCCGGACTGGCCGGGCGGGCGGGCGCGGACTCGGCGGCAGGAGGCGATGGCCTCGCCGTCCGAGCCGCTTCTTTAGCTGCGTCAGCAGCTGTGGTGGTGGTGGTGGTGGTGGAGCGTCGGGCTCGCTCGCCCGCAACGGCTCTTGCCCGCGCGAACCAATGTGCCATTGAAAGGCACGGCATCTTGGGCAATGTCGGTGTTGAAAGAGAAGAGAGGGGAAACTTACATTGCGAGGGCTGCGCAGAAGATATCCGCAGCGAGGATTTTCGTGGTCGACGACTAAGCGACTAGGGCTATGATGTCGCCGGCGAGGGCTGGTAAAATGACAAGGGCGACGACTAAGCAAGCCGCAGTTCTGGTGATGTCGTCGTCGTAGACGAGGGTATTCAGTCTCGGCGGCTGAGTCGGCGAGCTTGTTGTACAGGTGAGAGTTCCCTCCTCCAAATTCCCAACTGGGCAAGTATAAATACCACGCACCTTCTCTCTTCTGACGCGTAAAAGTTTTCGCAATCTCTGATAAGAGATTAGCACGTGCCCAAAAATGGAAAGGGAGGAACTTCTATATATCACACGGAAGGAGCGAGTCGTCCCAGTCTCCTGCTCCCTCTTCGCATTCAAGGGCTGCCTACCTAGGCAGGCAAACAGATCACAGAATTTTGACAAAAGCAAACACGTGGCAGAAAGTCAACGCAGGAAAGGGAAATGGTGACTTGTACTAACATGAACTCATTATTGAGTATCAAGACTCTCAGTCAATAGAGCTGGTTATTTACCAACATAGAAGTTGATCAAGGGATGTTGTTGAAAGTAAATATGAGGCTGACATCTAGTGTGACTGAGCATACATTGGTGGAGCCTAACGGCACGCCGGATGGCTCACTCTGCGGGTGCAGGAGGCACACCAGGCATCCAAGCCAATCATTCATATGCACAACCCCCTTGTTCAGGTACAGTACTGGCAGCCAGCTCTTTGGTGTCACATTCATGTAAAGAGTGCATGCACTCAATGATATCGCCAATGAACCCAATGCTATTTTCTCATCGCTTTGAACTATCTCATCACCACCTCAGCTATGCAGGTACAATTTACATCTCTCCCCCATTAATTAAACCCTTCCCCTCTTCGCCACCGGGCTCCTCGACCTAGACCTCGACCTTGAACTACTATAATACCTCCTCTTATTCCCATAACCCCCAGGACTCCTCGACCTCGACCTCCTCCCATCCCCATCCCTCATCGCAATCGGTGATGGAGATCTGGTATACCGCATTTGCTTCCTCGCAGGTGGCGAAGCCCGACCTCTGCTCCTACTCCTACTAGCCGAATAGGAATCATCCCTCCTCCTTTTAACAGCAGTTGACTGGTCAGCCACAGGAGAAACAGATCTCGAATAAGACCTGCTTCTCGTACGAGTGCGTCCCCGGCGAGGTGGCGGTGAGTGGCTCCTATCTCTAACATTCCCCACCGGACTCCGATCCCGTGGCGGAGGCGAACGGGACCAGCTCCTGCTTCTGCTTCTGCTCATGCTGCGGTCCCTGCTAAGGCTCCGGCTGTCACGGCGGGCGGCACGCGGGGGAGGAGAACGTGAGATGGACCGCCTGGGGGAAATAGACCGAGAATAGCTCCTGCTCCTGCTCCGGCTGCGACTGTAGGAATCATCTCTTGCCCGGCGTGGCGGTGTGCGAGACCAAGACCGACCCCTATCGATAGTCTTGCGTGGCGGTGTCCGAGAACGAGACCGCGAGCGAGATGAATAAGACGAGTAAGAAGAGTAACTAGACACCGACTCGGAATCCGAATCCGCAGGGGGCGCTGGCAGTGCCGGCTTTGGCATATTCTGCAGAAACTCTCTCATTTCGTCGGTAAGATAGCCCATCTTGATCGACGTAAAGTAGTTAATCGAGAAGCGAATATTGCGCGGTTCGTCGTGCGGGAACAAGCCCTCCAAACTCGGCTTCAGGATATCTTCGGACAACCTCGTCTTGAGCTTAACTGTGCCCATATTCTCCTGCAAGTCCTCAAACAGAATCTTGATGAAAATACGGCTCGCCGACGTCGTCTCCTCCTCATTCAGGTGGATAATTGAGAGGACATGCCACCCAATCGAATCCGACGACAGCAGATGCCCAAAGAACCTCGCAATGTTCCTCAGCTTGTTCGTCTCGTACCGATGAATCGTCGTATAGTACTTCATAAACGACTCCTCGAACAGCTCCATCCACATCCTATTCAACCTCGCAAACCTCTCCCCCAGCAATCCCATGAACTTGAGATAGACCTTCTCCTGCGCGCACGACTCGACAATCATCGACACCAACTCCGGCTCCTGTCCCATCGGCAACCTCAGCTTCATCAGCTTATGCGCCGCCTCCTCCGGATCCGCACTCGATTGAATACTCAGGTAAATCGTCCTCCGCAGGTTGACCAAGTCGGCATTACTCTGATCCTTGATCTCAATCGCCTTCTGCTCCTCCTCCTCCTCATCATCCTCACTATCACTCTCCTCACTCCCACTCCCATCTTCATCCTCACTCCCACTCTCCTCTCCCAAAATCTGCGCCTTCAGCTTCTTGTACTCCCCCTCATTCGCCTCCCAATCCGGATCAAACTTGAAGATATTCAGCCCATCCTCCGTCTTGATCTCCTCATCCAGCCCAACCTTGTGCGTGATCTGATCCTCCTCCTCCACCAAATCCAGCTCCTCCTTGATCACCGGGTTGTCTTTGTACTTGTCCTTCCTGACCTGAAACAGCACCTCAATCATGTACTGCGTCCTCTTGTCAATATCCGCCTCGTGAAGAATCCTCCTGAACTCATCAAACACCGCATGGGCCATTGTAGGCGACATCTCCTCCAGAAACAACCCCACCTCCCTCATCAGGCCTACCGCAATCTCCACACTGTCATCCGTCGGCTTCCGCAACAACAGCAGCAACATCTGCGCGGCCAGGTTCTCATGCACAACCTGATTGTTGACCAAATGCGCAATAAACATCGTGCTCGACAAGCAGACCGCTTTATCATTCCTCTTGAACGCCTTCCTGAACCGCATAATCAGCCTCTTGACCAACAACTCCCCCACCTGAGGCAGCTTGGTGTTGCAGATAGCCGCCAGACAGGCGTAAATAGGCGTAAACGGCAAACTAGCATGTTGCGCCTTGAGTAGACTCTGGCAAAACAGACCCCTTCCCCTAATCAAGTTCTCATTGAACAACTCCGGAACCACGAACTTGATATTCGCCGTGTTGATCTTGTTGACCAAGCCATTAATCGACTTCTTGAGCGCTTCCCAAGCCATACGCTGATACTCCTTGCTGCTCTTGTCCGTAATCGCCGCCTGCAGAGCCCGCAGCTTTTGTGGTGGGAGATACACACCCTGACTGCGCAAGGTGAGCAGCTTCTGGTACTCAGCTCTCATATCCTCCAACTTCTGCTCCTCCGTCTTGACCGGCGGTGCAGGAGGGGGAGTGCGCTCTCTCTTGGCTGGCACAGCCGGTGCGGGTCGGTATCGATCCGGTCCATCACGGCGGGGAGGCGGTGAATGTCTTCTCGCAGGAGGCGGCGACCGATCATAATGTCTCGACGGGGGGCTCCGGTCTCGAATCGGGTAGCGGCGGTCGTCGTCTCTATCTCTTGGCGATGGCGACCGGCGGTTCTGGGGTGAAGAAGACCGATCTCTGCGTCGAGGCGAAGGCGATCTATCTCTGCTAGGCGAGCGGCGCGGCGGTGATTGATCGCGAGAATCGACTTGCATCGGCGAGCGCTGAGGGGAAACATCGCGGGAGTATGTCTCCCCATTCTCCAAAGGCGACCTCGATCTCGACCTTTCATCATCGCGGCGGTCTCTCGAATCCCTCGATGGCGACCTCCCATCATCATCACGTCCATCTCCCCTAGAATCAACCGACCGTCCTCTCGAGTCCCTCGACAGCTCCCTTTCCCGTTGAGGCGTCAGCGACCTGGATCTTGACCTCGATTGGCGTTGTGGCGCTGGACTAGGCGACTTCTCGACCTCCGTTTGTCGCGTTCCCTCCACGCTCTCCTCTCTCGCAGGCGTCGCCATCGTTTTCTCCTCTTCTATTTTCGCGTCGATTCCGTTATTTCCATCAAATCCCCTCCCTCAATTTCTCAAAAATTTGCCGAAAAAAGCCGGGGAGTGATGTCGATCGAAGTTGTTTGATGGGAAAAGTTTCACGAGGCTGGTTTTGCCGTCCTCAGCTCTCCAATCTTCCCAGGCACAACCTACTAAACTAAAGCTCGCCCCACTTTTTACTTTTCTCTCTTTTGCCTGCCGGAAGCTTACCCCAAAGAACGCGAAACCCCTGACGCGCCGCCGCCTGCAACGAGCCCAGGCCAGGCCACCGTGGAGCTTCCCGAGCTTCATTTACAGTAGTTGTCCAACTTTGCGACAACGACAACCACCATCACCCACCACCAACACTTTTCCCCCCAACTTCACGTCAACACCTCTTGACAATTCAATTCACTTTTCTCTTCATTACACTCCTTTACTCCCCCCTTATACCCACCCACAATGGTACCTGCCCTTCCCATCTCCTTTCCCCCTTTACCACCACCATAACCACCACCACGACCAACTAACTCCCCATCTGTAAAACAGCTCGACAAACTCGTCGGCCTCGCCATGCTAGCAGCAGCCTCCGTCGTCTTCCTCTACTACACAATCTGGACCCTCCTCATGGTATCTCCCCCCCCTCCTATCGAGCTTATGTTATCACATATACTAACAGAGATGTGACATGTTGCAGCCCTTCGTAGACTCCGACCACCCCCTCCAAAACTTCTTCCCCCCCCGCGTCTGGGCCATCCGCATCCCCGTCATCCTCGTCCTCCTCGGCTCCGCCGTCGTCGGCTCCTTCCTCTCCATCGTCATGATCAGGAGCAACCGCAAGAAGGCGCTCAAGGCTGCCGCCGCCGCCAAAAAGTCTTCTTAAGTTCCCATTTACAATTTATATACCTGCTTGCACGGTGTAATCTGGAACCGCGATTGTGCTTTGAGAGGGCGAGCACGGGAATCTGTTTTATATTATCGAATAATGAAGGGTGTCTGTTGCAAGAGGAGACACGAGGCACTGGAAGTAATGATACCATCAAAAAAAAAAAAACTAATAAAATACCCTCCTGCTCTTGTTTCAACAAGAGCAAAATCAAAACACCACACACACCACATCACTCTGCCGCTCAATGTCAAATCATATCTCAACATCACCGTTCACAACCCACCCGGGATACCCCCTCCACATCTCTCTCCAATCCCCACCCCCAAAACCAAACCACCAAAAAGTCCAAAAACATCCATCAGTGCGGTTTATATGGATCAAACACATGACCTTCAGATTTGACCTTTTTGTCTAGCTGAAGTTGATTTCAGTCTGACGCTCTCCCAACTGAGCTAAACCCGCTTACTACTTCTTCATATCTTTTCCCCCTTCCCCTCCCACCACCTCCCCCTATTCCGTTCTCTCTTACCCCCCTTCCCACCATGTCCCCCTATACCCTCCTCTCTTACTAACCCCCCTTCCCTCACACACACACACACACACACACACACACACACACACACACACACACACACACACACACACACACACACACACACACACACACACACACACATCTCTACATTCACACCAACTACACCCATAGTAAAACACAAACAAAAAAGTTTGTTAAACCCATCCTTTTAATTAGAGGACTCAAGTCTAACCCAAAAAAATCCCTCGTACTCACCCAAACCTCAGGGCTTTCCTCAGGAAGTCAACTATCTACTTTAATTTTCTTGGTTGCTGTTGGTTTTGTTTATCGGTAGTTTCTGGTATATCTCCCCTCTCATGCCTCACCTCACCTCACCTCACCCCCCATTCCATTCCATTCCATAGGTAGGCAGGCAAGCACACTCAACATCACCCATCACCCATCACCCCTCCCCTGACCTAAACTGACCTCTGTCCAAAAACAGAAACCAAACGCCCGGGGGGGGGGGGGGGGGGGGCCGCCCCCCCGCCCCCCCCCCCCCCCCCCGCCCCCGCGCCGCCCCC
>MU863982.1:0-133075 GCA_033296885.1 Triangularia verruculosa | reverse complement strand
CGCGGCCCCGGGCCCCCCCCGCGGCCGCCCCCCGCCCCCCCCCCCCCGCCCGCCGCCCCCCCCCCCCCCCCCCCCCCCCCCCCCCCCCCCCCCCCGCCCCCCCCCGTTTTTGGTTTTTTTTTGGGTTGATAGTTTTGGCATGTCTGTTTTTTTGATTGGTTTTTTTTTATTGTCAAAGGCAATGGTAATGTGTCTGTGTGTGTGTGTGTGTCGTCTTGTTGTCTGATGAAATAGTAAAAGGGGATTTGATATGGTGTGTTGATGTTCTAATGTGTAGAAGTTCACTTTCTGCTGCTCCCTGGAAAAGGGGAGGGGGGAGAAGGAATATAAGGAGTCTTTTGTCTTTGATGGGGACGCTATTTTCAAACAGTTTCAAGTCGAACACAGGAGAATCATTAATCGTGGTGAAATACTTGACTACTTTCCAGTCTTTTAGTAAAAAGGGGGTTTGATACGTAAGAATCGCTTCATGAAGCCCATGCCAAAAAATGAAGCATTCAAGTTGAAAGACACAGCCAGGCACACCAGCGCTTTCCTCGTTTGGGAAAAAATTATCAGACAGTAAAATCTAATCGTATATCATATATCAAAACGCCGCCAGTCCTCATGCCATCCATCCATCCATCCATCCATCCTCCCGACAGTGGTTAAAAAACAAAACCCCATTTTTTTACCAAAAAAAGACGATATCCCCTTTCCTATTATGCACCGAGCCAAACACACGACAAAAGTCAAGGTTTATCCCAAAACGAAAAGAAAAAGTCTAATGCGATCCACCACCTCCGCCTCCTCCTCCTCTCCCATGACTCCCATCCAACAGCAGCGTCGGCTTGATATAATCCTCATCCAGCTGCCTAAACAGCGCCGACGGATCCTCCGTCCTGAACAACTGCCTAATCGCCGCCGACGCCGTCAGCGGTTGCGGGCTGTTGCTGCTGCTGCCGCCCCCGTTATTACTCTGCCCAGAACCCAGTGTCGTCGCCGCCGTTGACGCCGGTGGCACATCGCTCCCCCCAGGCATGGGACTTGGTCTCCTCCTCGGCGCCGCTGGCGGTAGATCCGAAATATCAATATCGCTCCCAAAATCAGAGTCAGTGTTACTGCTCCCTCCGTTGTTAACACCGAGTAACTCTGACCGCTCAAAGTCGTTGCTGTCCTTTGAGTTGTGACCTTTTCTCCCTTGTGATGGTTTTCGACGGGAAGACGAGCTCCAGCCGTTGTTTCCTTGTTGATTGTTATTGTTGCTGACATTATCCAACGCTACAGCGGAACCGCGGCTTCTACTCCTGGGGTTGTACCCTATCCCGCTGTTGTCTGGGCGCTTGTAGAAGCCGCCTCCGATGGCTTCAATGTCGAACTCGTCGTCGGAATCGGCGTCTTCTGTTACTCCTGTGCGGATGCCGAGAATTTCGAGCATACGGGCGGTGGTGCCGCCGAAAATGATGACGGTCAGGACGACGACCACGAGGACGGTGGCCTGGAGGGCCTGGGTTTCTTTGGCTGTGAAGAGGGCCGAGAGAGCAACGCCGACAGCTCCGCGGAGACCGGCCCAGAAGAGCATGGCTTGGTAGCTGTAGGGGAGTTCATCGGCTTCTCCGCCTCGGCGGGCGGCTCGGTATCGACGGAACCAGTTGATTGCCCGGGACAGAGGGAAGACGGCGAGCCATCTTGCTGCGCAGACTGAGACGACGGTGACGATGATCAAGAGGGGCTGGAAGACGAGGTTCTTTTCTGTGAAGAGGGCTAGGCCTAGGTAGATGAAGATGAAGTTTTCAGACAGGTGGGCGAGGACTTGGAACAGGTACTTGGTTGTTAGTTGTGTTCGGCGCGACATGTTGAAGTAGGCGTAGTGCTTGAGCGTGATGCCGCAGAAAAGGAGTGAGACAATGCCTAGACATCAAGTTAGGGTCACGAATCTGAGATTTTGTTTGGGAGAGCTCATACCGGACATCTCGATGGCCTGAGAGAAAAAGTAGCTGGCATATGCAATGAGCACAACCAGGCAGCTCTCGATGGCTGGATACCGTCTGACATAGGTGTACTTCAGGGCGAGCGCCGTCATCACACCCACAATACAGCCAATGGCCAAGCTACCAAAGAACTCCTTCAAAAAGTACCAGATGCCATGCAAAATGCTGAAAATACCAATGCCCCCGGACCCTGACGGATGTTTCGCCTGGGAAGCCTCAAAGATGACAATGGCCACCGCATCGTTGAGAATGGACTCGCCAAAGATGATGGTGTATAGCTTAGGATCGACCTTGTACGAGTTAAAAATGGCTAGAATGGTAACAGGGTCAGTGGCCGACAGCGTTGCGCCAACCGCGATAGCATCGGTCCACGACACATCAAGCCCCTCGGGAGAGATGGCAGTGTAAAAGAAGAGCAAGACGCCTATCACAACGGCCGAGATGAGTGTTCCGGCGAAAGCAAACGTCAAGATTGTTCCTATATTTCGAAAGAAGTTGGCTTGGTGGAGCTCGTAGCCGGAGGACAGGATGATGGGCGGAAGGAGGAGGTTGAAGAAGTATTGATAGTTGAAGTTGACCAAGTCTCGTACCGAATCAAAGCCAGACACCCTGAGTATGAGACCAATGGTCATGCCTAGTAAGATATTGGTCAGGACGGGGTTCGCCGGGGAGGGTGATGGAGGGGCAGCCGTACCGCCGAAGATGGATACGACAGTTTCATGAATAGCTGTGATCTTTCTCTGCTGTAGAGTATAGCTCGTGCAGAACGACACAATGAGTAGCGACAGCAGAATAAAGATGGCCCATGATGAGTATTTCTCCTGGTGGGGCGGATCGGAGCCTAGGTTGGATTAGCATGCTTGCTGTCGACATGTTCGTTCGGTATGAGGGGGGAGTTCGGATGGACGGTTGGCATACCGGCGGGGTCTTCTTCCTCTCGTTCTGAAGCATCTTGTTAGGGACTGTTTGCGGGAAGGTCTGGAGTTGAGGAGAAAGGGGAAATGCGCATACTGGCAAGTCCCATGAGGGAGCTCGCGACAACTTGGGACAGCATGGTCAGGGTCTGTTGGACGGCGGGCTTGGCCCCGGCGCGCACGCGACTTGGGGAGCTCAGACGGGTCTGGGATAGAACAAGCGGGCGCACGGGAAGCGAAGGCGCATGGATTGGTAAAAAGGTACGTAAGAGACAGACGGCGATGGCACGTCTGGACAGGCTGATTTGGTTGGCATTGGGTAAGCTCAACATTCTAAGTCTGAGACGTCGCCAGCTCGAAAAAGTGTCCACAAGGATCGCTGCCGAGACCCGCTGATGACCATGAGGCGGCCAATCCGCGCAAGCCACCGCCGGCAACCAACAGGGGAGCTTCCTAATCGGTGGGTCAATAGCCTTGGCACTGAGGAGGGGCATGTTCACGAGCTCGACTCTGTTGAACCTCACTTTGAAGGCATCCATCCCAGGTATGCTTAACTTGATTACCAAGGGATATCCTAGGCTCAAAGAAGAGAACGATCGAGTACAAAAAGACCCCTATGCTGTACGAACCTCTCTCCGGTCATGGATCAGCCGCCAAAGTACCACCATCTAGATCCGTCTCCTACCATATTCAAAGCAGGAGGTTTAGAACAGTCAGAAATACAATTCTGTACAACTCCGCACCGTCAGCCGGTTCGTCAAGACATCACTGCGGATTCTTCAAGCTGTCAGCTGGGCTGCTAGTAGCCTGGGTTGGGGTTTAGTTCGTGGCCATGTGAAGCCCTGTATTGCATCGCATTTGACACTGTGCGCCGATGATAGCCACGCCCATGGAGCATGTGGCAGAAATCTGCCGTTAGGCCTTAGACACACATCCAGAGGCCCGGGACAGGATGGAATGTTTGAAGCAAGGTTCTCCGGGGATCCGAGTCAATCTCTGATAATCGAAGCACGGTGTTGCGATGGAAGATGGAACAAAGAATGGACCTGGCCAACGGCCCGCCTGTGCTCCAATTGCCTGACATGATTTAGTGCCCGCCAAAATCCGGAGAAGCCTGTCGCTCGGCGCTGGGCTTCCATGATGTCCCCTGCAGAGCGACGCCTCCTCTCTCGGTCCTCTGCTCCCATTCGGCCCCTGCATCTTCAGAGATCCAGACCCGTGCCGCCTGGTGTCTCTTCTGATGGTTGTCATTCGTGGACCAACCAAGATCGAAGCTCAAGTTGCTCTGCATTGCAAGCCCCAATACTCGCGATAGCCGGCATTTTCTCGACCTGCTTCCGCAATCGCACCACTCGACCCACGACGGTCTCGTGGCAGACGTGGACTTGGCCGCGTGATATCCCAATCCCAATCTTCTACACTGCAAGTTTATATCAGAGAGATCCGCGCAACCGTTACCTACGAGGGTCCCTCCCAGTTCCATCCAGAGCCACAGCCCCGTATCGCCGCACCTGTGCTCAGGGACCATCCCGGCACGGCCGAAACACAGGCACTTCAGCTCTCTTTCACAGGCAACCTCCCACACTCTTCCGTCCTACCTTTGCTCAACCCAACGTCCAACCGCGACACCCCCGATAATCAGAACAACAAAAGCTCAATTAGAATTGTTTACCACGCGCGAGATCGAGCGACATTGAAGCGCGCGAACCGCCGTTGTTGCTGTTGTTGCAGCTTGATAGCTCTTGCTCCGCATGACGTCGTCGTTAGCAGGAATTCCGGATCGGGGCCACCCCGCAGGCAACGAGCAACGCCAGCAGACAGCGACACCCGAGAATCAATCGACGAAAGGAAAAGAACAGGCGAAGCAATCAAGAACAGGCGATGCATCAAGCGGAAATGGACGCCAGCCCGTCTTCGACACGGAAAGTCTGAACGAGCAGTCCCCGCTCCTCTCTCCATCATCGGGCTCGAACGAAGACGATGGCTTCATCCGCGCCCAACCGCTCGATAGCGGCGAGGATGAACACCAGGCGACTAAGAGTGTCTGGTATCTCATTCTCCTGACCGTCAGTATCGGTGGCCTGCAAATCGCATGGTCTGTTGAGATGTCCAATGGCTCTCCCTACCTGCTGTCCCTCGGCTTGAGCAAATCGCTGATGGCATTGGTCTGGATTGCCGGACCACTATCTGGAACCCTGGTGCAGCCATATGTCGGTATGCTGAGTGACAACTGTCGTATTAGCTGGGGCAAGCGCAAACCATTTATGCTTGGAGGTGCTGCTGCCACCATCGTTTCGTTGATGTTCCTTGCCTGGACCAAGGACATTGTTGGAGGCTTTCTCGGCATATTTGGAGCCGATCCAGAGTCAGCCTTCGTCAGGAACTCAGTTATCGTAATTGCGGTACTGTGGGTGTATATCTTGGATTTCGCCATCAACACTGGTATGTTTACTGTCCCCCCCTCGATGGAAGAGTTCATGTGCTGACCAGCCATTGTAGTGCAAGCCGCAATCCGAGCCTTCATCGTCGACTGCGCACCTTCTCATCAGCAAGGTCAGTTCTTCTATTTTCGGTCCTTCGGCGCGTGTGCTAACTGTTGTGGATACAGAGGTTGCGAATGCCATGGCAAGCAGATTTGTCGGCATTGGAAATATTGCAGGCTATCTCGCCGGCTACACTGACCTGCCGAGCGTGCTGTGGTTTTTTGGCGATACGCAGTTCAAGGATCTCTGCGCCATCGCAAGCATTGCGCTGGCAGTGACTGTTGTCACTTCCTGTATTTTCATTCGCGAAAGAGATCCCCGGCTCGAGGGACCCCCAGCCAAAGACAAGCCTGGTGTTGTTGCCTTCTTCGGCAAGATCTTTACCTCAATCCAACGGCTACCACCCCAAACCAAGAAGGTCTGCGAAGTGCAATTCTGCGCATGGATTGGCTTCTTCCCCATGCTCTTCTATACCTCGTCGTACATCGGCGAGATCTACGCCGAGCCATATCTCCAGGCGAATCCTAACATGACCCCTGAGGAACTAGACAGGCTCTACGAAGACGCGACTCGGGAGGGAACCTTTGCGTTGTTAATCTTTGCGATTACTAGTCTGGCAACGAATGTGTTCCTTCCCTTCTTCATTGCGCCAACATATACCACTCAGCCTGGCAGCGCTGTTGTGTCTCCTGACGAGGGAGGCCCCAGTTCACTCAAGGACTATGACGAGGACCAAAAATCTTGGTTGGACTACCTCGTCATTCCTGGATTCACCCTCCGCCGTGCCTGGATGTTTGCCCAGATCCTCTTCACAGGCAGCATGCTCTGCACTGTTTTCGTGCGCACTGTCACGGCAGCAACGGTGCTCATTGGCCTTGTGGGTATCACCTGGGCTCTGACTTTGTGGGCACCATGGGCCATCATCAGCGCCGAGATCTCGCGCCGCGATGAGGAGCGCCGTCAGCAACGGGCTCAGAGAATGCTCTCTCCGAGTCGCGGCATTGACGGCTACAATTCTGACGAAACTCGCGAGCGGGAGACGGGTGAGGACGCAGAAGCCGCCGACCAAGCTGGTGTCATCCTGGGCATTCACAACATGGCCATTGCAGCGCCGCAAATCATCGCCACATTGCTCAGCAGTGTCATCTTCCAGATCTTCCAAAAGCCACGCGGCGAGCCGGGAGACCACAGTATCGCCATTGTGTTGGCACTTGGTGGCATCACGGTGCTGATTTCGGCCTTCTTCATCCACCGCATCAGGGATGATCCAGATATACCGGTGGACATCATGAGCGCGGTTGAGGACGGTGATGCTCCTTCCCGCCCAGGCACAGCGCGCAGTAGGACGCGGAGCCACGAGCAGCTCCCGAGGGCCAGTTTGGAGAGGGCCACTCTGGTGAGGAATAAGAGTTTTGGTGGCATGGAGTATTAGAAGCAGTGATCCGGTAGAATGTACGAGATGGGTTTACAGGAGGGATATCAAGGGAGGGTGTGTATGAGTGCGTCAAGAGGGGGGGGGCTGTGAAGCGTACGATGCTGGTGACGGTATACAATGATTGGATTCCTGGGGTGGGAGTAAACCTGGGGCATGTGTTTTTCTATCGTTTAGCATCATCGCTCTTTTTTTTTTCAAGTATTGTTGTTTCTCGGCACGGGGTTTGTGTGGGATACCTAGTAAATCATAGCTTGTTTTTTTTCTACTTGAATCACCGTCACAAGACTTTGGAGTTCATGAGCAGGCTATTTGCCAGAGCTTCCGAATGTAATAGAGATAAATGTTCTCCAAATCATGATGTAGTTTTAAGAAAACCGTGGGTAAGGTGAAGAACACAAGCAACGCAGGCCCCACAACCTCCCAGCGGCTTTCACTGATCGGCAGACAGGTCCAGGGTGCCTTTTACCACCTAATTAACTACCGAAACCCCACTAAAACCCAATATCCGCAGTGAGTGTGAGAATTTCATTTCAAAAAGTGACCCTCTCATGTGAGTTTTTCTTGTTCACCACTCATCACCCACCCAGCCAAAATTAACACACACACACACACTCAAGAATCGTATTTCAAAATGTCACTCACCCAACGCACCTCGGCCCTCACAAAAATAGTCCTCAACAACCTCGCCCACCAGCACGACTGGACCGACCTCCAGCCCCACAGCCAACCCGACCTCCCCCGGACGATTTTACACGGCCTCCCCCCGAAACGCCTGTACGTCCACCCCGACGAGCAGGTGGAAATCATCAAGGCCGAGAAGGAGATGGGTCACGGAGAAGACCGAATCCCGCAGCCGCCAGAGCTAGAGTGGGTATTGCCTCTTCACCTGTCAGAGAAATGGTCGCCGGCGGAGTTCGCGGCCGTGTTTGATGCGATTGAGTCGCTACCGCCTGGGGCGCCTGAGATTACGGGGGAAGAAGAGGGAAAAAAACCGTGGCTGGCGTGGAGGGGGAGGGGGAGGGGGAAGAGGATGCTGTTGGCTACGGTGCAGGATGATTCGACGGTGACGTATTATTGGATTCATGATGGGTTGGTGAAGCCGAGGCAGAATTGATCTTTTTTTTTTTTTTTTTTACTTGGTATATGATTGGGGTTGAGAGGAAACAGAAAAAAAAAAAAAAGGTTCAAGGGGTGAAGATGACCTTTTGGACTTTCATATTGTCAAAGAGGTCGTACCCTTCGACCGCGTCGGAGAGCGGCATGATTTTGTCGAACATGAAGCTGTTCCTTGGGTGTTAGTTTTTACGGTCAGTTTCGACGGGAGAGAAAAGACGGTATGTACATACCTCACGCGATCCTGATTCCTCGCCAACACCGGAAGCGCCTCCTCGAAGATGGACCTGACTGGGCATCTCCCCATCTGGAGCCTCAAGTTCTTGCTATTTTCATCATGTCAGCGCCCATTTCCCTCTTACAAGAAAGAGAAAAAGACTCACCCATACGCCTCATCCCCACTCCACGGAATCTCAGCATTATGCACCCCGATGCTACTCACAACCCCAAACGGCCTCAGCACGTCAAACCCCGTCCTCAACGCCGGGCTCAACCCCACCACCTCCACCACCGCGTCCGCCCCCCTCCCCTCCGTCACGTCCTTCACCCTCTTTACAATCCCCTCCTTACCAAGCTCGTTGAAATTCAACGGCTCTGCTCCTAGCCCCTTTGCCAATTCCAGCCGTGAAGCTACCCCGTCAATAGCAAAAAGTTTCTTGGGCTTGTACTCCATCGCGCTGATAATCGCACACAACCCGACGGGGCCGCACCCGATGACGACGACGGTGGCGTCTGAAGGTTTTTGGAGCTGGAGCTGGGTGAAGGCGTTTTTGGCGCCGAAGTAGCCGGTGGGGAAGATATCGGCCATGAGGATGAGGGCGCGGTCGGAGATGACGGAAGAAGGGGGGGCGATGGTTAGGGTGCCGGGGCCGTGGGGGACGAGGACGTAGTCTGCTTGGGCGCCGTCTAGTTTTTCGCTTCCGAAGAGTTTGGAGTGGGCGCTATATACAGGGGTTAGGGGGGGGATCTGGGGTTGGGAAGGGGGGAAAGGGGGAAGGTTACCAGCGGGATGAGTAGCCGTGATTGCAGTAGAAGCAATTCATGCAGGAGGTGGTGAAGGGGGCGACGACTTTGTCGCCGATTTTGAGGGTGGTGACGGCTTCTCCGAGGGCGACGACGTGGCCGACGAATTCGTGGCCCATGATGAAGCCTGTTGGGGAGGGTTGGTGGCCGCGGTAGACGTGGAGTTCGCTGGGGGGGTTGTTAGATACGGTGGGGAACAGGGAAAGGGGGAGGGGGAGAGGGGGTGGCTTACGAGCCGCAGAGGGCAGTGGCGGTTACTTTGACGAGGACGTCGAGGGGGTGGGTTACTTTTGGGGTAGTGTTAGTGATGATGTTGAATAAATAGATCTGGTGATTGTCTATCTGACGGCCAAAGGTTGAGGAAACTCATGGCAAAGTGGGATACGGTACTACATACTCTTCGGAACAGGCCTCTCCTCCACGGCCACCTTTTTGGGGCCGTGGAAGACGACAGCCTTCATAGTCTCTGGGATTGATTCCGCCATGATGTTTTTTTTATTTCTCCTACCTGAATTTCAACAGTCAGCACATAGGTAGTTCTCAAGAACATCGCGGGTGTATTTTGCTTGAGGGAGATGTCAAAAACGTCATACATACCTACTCTAAGCTCCAGTAATTCAGTTTTTATTACAGCCTTTGTCAGAAGGGTTAAACAAAAGTAATGTTTATTTATCTTTTTTTTCTAGTATTCTAGAAGCTTTTTAAACATTTGTGTGGCGTGATACTTTTCATTCCCGACCCCGACCCCCCATTACGTGCATTTCCCGTTCGTCTCCCGGTTCGGACTATTGCCTAGGTATCTTTTTTTCCTCCCTGCCACTGCCGGTGTTGGTGGTGCTTGGTCCACACCCCGCCCGCTCCGCTCCGCAACCTCCCCAGGACCGCCGAGCCAACACCGAGCTTGTTTGGTGGTTCTCCGATGTCTAAGTGCCACTACTAACAACCAAATCCGGTCTTGGTCCCGAAGCCTCGGTTCCTGTTCCTCACCCATGGTGATTCTTTCCATTTATCATTTTGGCAAGTATCACACACCAAAATCCCAATGTTGTGTTTCGTGCACCCTAAACAAAACCAAATTGCGACTTCGGAGCTGCTGCTGCTGCTTTCTTTGAAAGCTTTTGGGGAAGCTTTTTAAGAAAAGAGAGCTCCGCTTCCCCCTCACTCTTGAAACCGAGTAGTAAAGCAAGAAGCTTGACGTAAACGGAAGGTGGAGTCTTTTTTGCTTTTTGTTTCCACACAAACCAACCGGCAGCGTGTACTGTGTACTGCGTAAGTGGATGATTTTGGACTTTTGGGAAACTGTCGGGTTTCGATAAGGCTCCAAGTTTCATGGGTTAGGTTAGGTTTCGTGAAACAAGAAGAGGCGGCTCTGGGCGAGATCGAGAAGGATGATGTCAATTGTTTATTTGTTTATCAATCTTGAAGATCTCCCGGTACTTATAAGGTCAGGCTAGGGGACTGGATAGCAAATACTTTCCAGTAAATGCCATCTAAATATCTTCTCACCTCCCTTCCCGGTATGGCTATTTGACGAGAACGCAGCCTGACAATGGCTCTCGTCCGCATATACGTGCTCCTCAATCAAGCAGTGCGCATTTCCCTCTTGCTTTTTCTGAAAGCTATCTCAGCAAGCCTCCATCAGTCTGACTTGCACATCAACACACACAAACCTCCAGCCCAACCAGGGATCACCCAGCAATGCACAACGCCGCCGATTATAAGCCAGAATCCTGAGAAACATTCCATCACACAGCATCGAGTCTGTTTCTGCCGGCCTGCAAGGTTTCCTGGAAAGACAGACCTGCCGTGTTACCCTGTAAACGACCACAAAGAGATCAAGCCATGTGGTGGTGGTTGTGGATCATGATGGGACCGACTCTTGCTCGAGAGAGTCTTGGAGCGTAAGCCATGCCAGCGGGCCCCCTTCTTCCGTGCACAAAACCCATGATTGGGAGTACATTGGTGGAGGACACCACGCCCGCTACCGACAACAAGCGGAATGATTAAATTGCTTCATGTTTGGCCATGTCGCAGTATAATACCCCAGGATTTCGAAATTGCGGGGAAATTCCCAAGCAGACATGCTGCGGCACCACACTCTCCCTTGCTTGACTGTATAAAGTCGCGGGGTAGAAATGCCGCACCCACCTCCAATCCAGAGGAAGGGCAAGGCAGGACGGCAGGCATGATGTCTAGAGAATAATATCGCTCATTCACACGAACGAAACTAGACGTAACAGGCGAGCCCTCTTCCGGCACTCGTCGTGATTCATACGAACGAGCTGATCTTACTGAAGATGGTATCCTCTGTGAACAAAAGCAACGAGGGACAGTGTAAGAGAAGTAGACACGAGTGCACATGTCGGGAGCTCCGTTGGGTGCTCGTGGTCACAACAAGAAAATGAGGCTCTCACTTACAACGTCGAACCTCTCCCCCCTTCCCGGCTTGTGCACTTTTTGCCCTGGTCTCATCTAGTGGGCTTCCTCATCATAAGCAGCCATCAAGTGCTAGCGTCTGGGTCCGGTTAAACTCAAGTTTCGATATTTCTGCATGGCGTCTCTGTCTGAGTGTAACACGTGTGCGTTCTGACCTCGTTGCCCAACCACAGTTGTTGTTCTGCTCTGGGGCTAGCAGGTGACACACTCCATACTCAAATGGCGGGGGTTGAAGGTTGGGAGCAGGATGGGAGACGAGTCCCACCGCTTCAACAACTGTGGGACTTGGCTTGATTAATCGCTGGGTTGATGCCCAGGGGAATCAGATGCCGATGACATCGCGCACACCACCTATGCCCGACGTGGTGCGAGAGGCCTCTTGCTTCAAGGTACCGAGTGGCCACTCATTACCCAAGGCAAGCCCACAGCTGGGTCAGGCAAGTCGCGAAATCGCAGTGCATGCTTCGAAAAAGGCCGGAGAGAAACGCTATTGCGGAGGTACGTGCCGTCCCTGCTGCAGGCGGGAAGGGTGAATCTCGCCGATCCTGATTGGGCAACAGGCCTTGCTATCCTTGTTGTCCTTGTTGTCCTTGTTGTCCTTGTTGTCCGCAACGGCGTGACCCGCATAACAAGACGGCGTACCGACAGTTTTGATGGGAGATGGCTCGAGATCGAAGGATCAGACTGCGGCCGGTATATAGATTGACAGAGCTGATGGGAGGGGAAGTGAGGCTCGAATCGGAAATGTTGCTGCTTGGAAAAGGCGGGCGGATCCGTAACATGATGCGCTGTTGACCACGCACGGCGTTGAGGCTGAGTTTCCCGGCCGCCACCAATCAGAGGGCAATCAGGCAGGGGAAAACAACCCGACCCCCGCTAATCCTGCTTCCCCACAGCGGCTCGTCGATGTTGTTTTGGATGGGTGGATGGAAGGTGGCAGTCGAGGATTCCGCTCCAGAACCGCCATGAAAACATCCATGGTCCCGGGTGAGCAGGAAAACCTGAGCTAAAAGAAGGTGATACTGTGTTGCAGGCTTCCCACTTCCCACTTCCCACTTCCCACTTCCAATTCAGGGCCTGCACCTGCTGTTGGTGAGGATGGCGGAAGGAAGGAGTGGGCTGGTCAATGATGAGATATTGGGCTCGATCCTTCTTTGTATGTCCTTCTTTCTTTGGTCGGCTGCCCCCCCACCTTCTCTCTCTGCCGCCAGGAAGCTGCAGGAAGCTGCCCCAACAAGGTAGGTAGTAACCTGGAAGGCGTTGACGGCATGGAATTGACTGATGGCAGCCACAGAGCCTCCCCCCCACATTCCTCGCTATTGATGGGGCATGGGACCGACTCTTCGACTCGCTCGTATCTCGTGGGAACTGGCCTCCACTTGGTAAAAACTCTGCCAGGCTCTCGTGATGACGCGCGCACCTCATTGCAAGAGATAGAGTTTAGACTCCGAGTCGGAGTTGTCCGAGTGATCACGACCGCACAGGCCGAATGCATCTAGCTCGCGTCGCACACCACACGGAAAGGATCAGAGGTTGAGATGGAAACTTGGGGGCGCCGCCGCCTGCGTAGCAGCAGTATCACAAAGCAAAGTAGCCGTTGCCTGCTGATTTCCTGCAGAGGCATCTGGTAGATGGTCACGTAACCCAACGTGAACATTTCCCCGCAGTCTTTTATGGAAGGCTCTTCCCTTTGAATCATCTCCCAGATAAACAATCAGGGTTCAACAAGATCGGCGTGTTGCATCTGTGTGGCCAGCTTGTTTGCGCAATCCATTCCTAATTACCGAGCCGCCGTGAGCCCTAGCTCCATCAGGACATCAGACCCCACGGGCGGCGCCTTTGTACTCGCTGCGGTCGAAGAGCCTCAACCACTCTCTCGGGGACCAGCAACGTACAGGGCACGAATGCAAACGACAAGGCCCGGTTGCCCCAGATTCCCAAGACTCCCCTGGAAGATATCCGTTCCTGCCACCGGCCAGTCTCTCTCGGCCTGTCTGCCGGCACAAGACAGTGAGAACATCGCAATAGGTATACGGCGCTGGACAGCTTTCTCGAAACGAGGTGAGGTTCTGCGTGTGTGGTCGGGACGTCGGGCTAGGTCTGTTTTCCAGTGGAGCCTCCCCAAGAACCTCCTCAGCTGCCCCCTGTTAGCGGCTCCATCCCCCCCGCCTCCTCCACTCTCAACCGTGGGCCATCAGCCGTCAATCTTGCACGCATTGGCTCTGGACTTCCCTTCCCCGACCCCAGCTGTTGGAGCAAGCTGCGGTGCTTCCTCCGTCAAAGGCCCTGGTGCCTGCCATTGCGGCTTAAAGAAGCGAACTTCCTCTTTGCCTTTGCTCCGTGCCTTTTCTGTCGACTCTTAAGATACTTGGTATGCGGGACACTTACACACCATATACCTACTGCCCGGACACCCCAACTCCAGGTTAATATAACTGGACATTCGATACTTCCAAGGCACAAAGGCGCCCTACTTGCCGAACGGCACCCACCCTTCAACCGTTCGAGTCCCAGCCTTGAGCCGCATTTTCTTGCGAGGACCGCGGAGAGGTGCCCAGCCCAGCCTCCCGTCCCTCAGGCTTCCCAGCATACTTGATCGCAATTTACGATCCCCCGCTCGATCCAACCGTCACGAGGTCGTTTTCCGTGCTTTCATCCACCGCTCCCCGTTGCCGTCGCGTAACACAACCGGCTTCTTTTGCCAGTCCAGCTCCTTTTTAGCAGTTGCCGCTGGCTTTTGTACCCTAGTCCTCTGGTATCTGTTGTTGTTGCCCTCTGTTCTTGGCTGCGTCTTGCGGCTCTTACATGCCCCTTCGACCCCCTACCAGTCCTTGTCCTGAGCTTCTGCCGTCGGACCGTGGACGGGCCCTTAGCGAGGGGTTACGGGCGGCACACCAACATTCCAGTCCTCGGGCTGCCCTCTGAGTTTCCAACTCCAAAGGGAGAAAGGAAGGGGTGGAAACTAGGATCACCTAGAACCGTCGCCCTCGCCGTCGACCGACATCGATGGCGAGCTGATGCCACATCAACCATCCATTCATCCGTGAGTAGGACCTTTGAGCAGACGCGAAGCTATGAATAGCGAGCTGTATGACCCCGATGAAGTCCTGCCCAGGAACAGCCCGCTCTTGCAGCCGCTTCGTCCCACGCTCCGACCACCGACCCCGAGCCCACCGCCGATCACGTCGCCCAAGTCCACCAGTTCCGCTTCTAGCTTTGGCGATAAGAAGCCACGTCGGATGAAGCCGAGACCAACCCTGGGCGATGGGATCCTGATCAGCTACCTGGACAACCATAGGCAGCACGACATCGCTGCCTTTGCCAGCGCTCAGGGTCTACCGTCCGAGCCCGAATCTCCTGCGACAGATCTCCTCGACGATACTGGCTCCCTCAACAGCGCCGTCTCACCGGGGGGGTTTGGGTCTGGCGGTGACAACGATAGAGGTTCGAGGATGTCTGTCGATCCGCCTGGGCTGGAGAGTTTGGGGGGCTTTGATTTGAAAAGCTTAGCAGCAGGCGCACTGGCCGCAGTTACGGGCGCGCAACCTAAACCTTTTGCAGCCACAGAAACGAAGCCACCAGGGACTGAGAATGATGGCGAATCGAGACCGCAGCCGCCGCCAGTGCTACAGGCACCGGTAATATCGAATCTATCAGGTTCTGTCCGGGATGTACGGCCAAACCCGGTTTCAATTCCGAATCCGCCTCCCGTTCCTCCATACGGCCCCATCTCTCCTCGTGAACAAGGTGTCAGCCCAGCACCCCACAGATTGGACCACCATTCTCCCAGCAATAGCATCACATCGGCCACTCTTAGTGAGGGATTGGCTCCTCTGCAACTCAACTCACCGAGGTTCGAGAACACGCTCCCCTCTATTCGATCAACCTTTGGGGACATCAATCAACTTGGTAGCGACAGGATACGATCGGCCACTTTTCCACAATCGCCTCCTGCCATCACACCGCGGTTGGCCTCGTTTGGTGATCATAGGTCACCTCCACCTCCTTCACCTGTCGACTTTCGGGGTCCGCTTTCTCCTGGTCACCCTCTTGGCCACCCAGTAGCAAGCCCCCCGGGGACATATGGCGCCTACTATGGACCGAGGAACAGTCATCCCCGGCAATCAGATTATGCGAGCAGCTCGACTGCCACTCCGGGCTCTGAACAGTCGGGCTCCACTCCCGGGGCCAATAATAATAATCATAATACCATGGACCGAATAGGCTCGATACCTCTAGAGGGGGTGACGCACATAGGGACCTATGTGTGCACGTTTAACGGGTGTAATGCTCCGCCGTTTGCTACTCAATACCTGTTGAATTCCCACGCCAATGTACACTCTTCTGCTCGTCCACATTACTGTCCTGTAGAAGGATGTCCCCGAAGTGAGGGAGGCAAAGGCTTCAAGCGCAAGAATGAAATGATTAGGCATGGTTTGGTTCACGACTCCCCGGGATACGTGTGTCCGTTTTGTCCGGATAGGGAGCACAAGTATCCCAGGCCAGATAATCTTCAAAGGTGAGTTTATATCCTGTCAGCTGTCACTCTGGATTTTGAGCTAATCGAGAACGACAGGCATGTGCGAGTACACCATGTCGACAAGGATAAAGACGACCCCCAGTTACGGGATGTCCTTTCGCAGCGACCGGACGGGCCTAGTAGGGGAAGGCGACGACGAGGTGGGCCGTAGTGATGTCCGTCAACTTTCTTCAACTATTTGTCCACGAGGACCAAAATTTCATTTCAACAACCACTACGATTCTGTTCTTGCACATAGTTTTTTTTTTTTTTTTGACAAATCACAACACGTTGCAAAACAACAGGGTTGTGCTGTACATATATATTACCTTTCTGGTGGACTCGAAGCGGGCCAGGTGTTGCGCATTTCTTCTAGGAGTTGGGGATGGGGCGCTGTGGGAAGAGGATTGAGGGAGAGAGACATGCACGAGGATGAAAAAGACTGGGGGGGGGGGGGGGGGGGGTTACCTTTATGGTCTATGGACCGAGGAGGTTTTGCGATATGGGTTGGGCGTCTTTTACGGGGTCTTTTTTCTGTTGCTTGTGACAAGCGGATATACCATATGTTCTTTTTTTGTCAGGTTGGAGATGGGGGGTAGGGTAGTAGGTATGATGGGAAATAAACATTCGGGTAGGTATTAGGACGGTGGGAAAGGGTATAGGAAGGATGATGGACGGGTATGGTTATGGGGGTTTTTTCACAACCAAGGCAGATGAAAATATTACTGATTTTACTGCCGAAAAAGGGAGAGGGAAAAGGGATAAGGAATAGGAAGAATCCCCTCCCTCTGTCGCTGGCGTTGATTATTTTATTTTGTTGACATTTGCATTTGGCTTTGCGATGTGTTGTTGTTGTTGGGGGTGGTGGTATGGTGTGAGCTGGCTGCACGGAGGGACGTGGGTTGGGATTGGCTTGCGATGGATTCGGTATGAGGAAGATTGTGTTGCGGTCGTGTTAAGGGTTTTGCTGCTGGGATTTTGAAGATGGGGTGGCTGATGGCTTAAGGGAGAGGGGGGTGTAGGATTAGAATAGGAAAGAGATAGGTGTTGGTTTTTGGTGGTGGGGAGAGTCGAGAAATGAAATTCACGGGAATTTAAAGAGAACTTATCTTGGTTTTGTTAGAAGTTTAATTAAAGACTTTAAGTTATTTTGACTTTAACGGGGAGTAAACCAGTATGAGGCCTTTTATAAAGTAAATGGGGATACTGTGGTTTTTTATATAAAGGTGAGGGGAAGATCATATATCAGAGACTACCTTCGTGTGTGTTTCTCTAACTTATATTTGACACGAAAAGGGCTTGGATGTGGCAGAAATATCGGTGTTACCTTTTCTTGTATTCTTAGGGATGATGATGATTCTATTAGGGGAGGAAGGTGTTAGGGGAGTGTGCTGGGTTGGTATTAGGGGTTGATTCAACCCTTCACCGTCATATTTTGTCTCGCTTCATCTAAGCCGAGAGAAAGTTAACAGCTTAGCTAGAGATATTTTGAATTTAATCTTTAAGTATAATAACTATTTTAGTCAATAGATTCATCATCCCCTAAAAGCTCGAACGATGCTCACTCGAGTTTGTAGAAGCCCCGTCTACTTTCGCCTAGTATACAATCTCATTTCCACGTCCTCAACCAACGACGAGATATTGCAGCTACCATTGATAAAGAATGCAAGGTGTCACAGAGACATCATGTTGTTGTTGACTGAATTGATTGAAGAAGGGGAAGGAGGAAAAGCTAAGTATAGAAATAAGGAGAGATATATCATGTTATACGGTCATACGGTCCGGACCCCACACGGTCTGCCTGCCCTATATCCTGTCAATAGCCCCCTTTTCAGCAAAAAAAGCATCGACCCGATGCTGTTCCTATCTTTGTCCTCTTTCTTCTTACTTTTCCTGTTGTCCTTTTCTTTATGCTGTCCTGTGCCGATATTGTAAAGAAAAGAAAAAGAAAAAGAAAAGAAGGTACAAAAATGATTGTTTAGTGTTATGTTACTTTTTGCCCTTGTGGATGTCCCTCAATATGCTCATCTAGTCATGAATCATCCCAGCGAGCCAAGAAGAAAACATACATAGGCATCTCCTCAACAGTACCCCCTCCCTCCCTCCCTCCCCGATCCGACAGCCTTTAGAATGTTCTTCACTTCTCAGCGGGGCGGATATTGCAAGAAGATCAGAGCCAGCTAATCCTACAGCTCTTACAATTCCCAAGCAGATGAAAACACCAGACTGGTTTCGCCCGACGACGTACTCTCCGATCTCGAAAAGCAGATATGCCGGTTGGCGGGCCTAGGCGCGCGATCAGACGGTTCAGAACCGCCTGTATATTTGAAAAAGCTCATCACCAACCTTGGCTACCTTCACCAATCTCCGCAGAAGGCCAACTTTACGCGTTTGACAGACTTTTAGACCAGTCCAAGCCAAACACCTGATAGAGGAGGCCCTATTGTCTGGCCTTCGTGGGCAAGCGCAATCAGACGGGACTCTTCTCCCAACGACGTACTCGCATATCCGGCCATATCGCATCAACGAGAGCTTGATTGCACTTGCCCACGAAGCCGAGACGGCACGGTTAGCGTAAAAGAGGTTTGCGAACGATTGCTTGTTCTATAAGCTCGGATTTTTGGCTGAGAGATATTCCCGCTTGCACGCGGAGGTGGTTATCGAAGTTCAGATAGGAACCCAGGCCAGCCCTGCTTATTTTTAATTTGTCAAATTGGTAGCAGAAAGAGAGAGGATTGCAATCTTCTCTTTTTCTGCTCCCGATGCAGGGTGGTTGTTGATATGCATAGGTAGTTGAAACCTAAATCTGGGTCGAAGAATCGAAGCAGGATGGTTTGACCAGAATGCATCGACATAGCACTCATGGGTGTCTTTGTCGATCTCATCGTAGCTTAGGCGGCATAGTTCTACCTTGATCCTCGTAGCTTGCCCGCGCCGCAGAGAAGATCCTGTCGGCGGTGTCAGCAGCGCGGGCAAGCCACACTTTCGCATCCCCCAATCATCCCTAGCAGCTCAACACCATACCAGATTGGTACCCCCCCCCCCCCGCTACACACGTACAGTCTATAATAACAACGATCAAACCACAATCGATGTCATCTACCACGATCCTACGAAGCAGATACCACCCGGCTCAAGATTGGCTTGCCCGCGCTGCTGACACCGTCCGATAGGATCTTCTCGCTCTGCTCGGACGAAGGCATCGAGGGCCTGCTCGCGCGTGCTGACGATTTCAGCTGTGAGTTGTCTTGAACAGGCTATCGATCCACAATCTCATGCACTCTGCTATTACGGAGGCCAAGGAGGCACTTTAGGAACTCTTAATGGGATTGAGGTCGACATTACTACCCTGAAGGACGACCTGACGAATCCCAGCATGAAGTAGCAATCCAGCAGCGTTTACGAGCGATTCCGTAGTCCACAAGTAAACTTGCAACTGATGTTGCCCGGAATCACCACGCCGCTCACTGCCTTCCAGGATATCCTGAAGTCTCCTATTTTCCGGTTTGGGGGTGCTTTGGGATGTGTTTCCTGGGGTCGGCCGGTGGATGATTTGGGAAGTGGTTTAGGGTTCTTAAAGCTTAGATGAAGTTGGAATGATATAATTTCTTTCACCCTTGACGTTAAATTCAGCTTATAACATCCATCAAACATCGACTGCATGGAAAACATGTCAGAAATAATTCAACGTGTGCCATTGACACTATATATAACAACTAAACCCATCTATTCTACTCCATATTTTCCCACCCATCATCCCGTGGTATATAAAAGCGAAACAAAACAAACAAACCCCCTCCCTATAACGCCATTCCATACATCCTTTTGGTATCCTTCACTCCAGCACCATCCACCTCCTCACCACCCCCGCCGCCCCCTCCACATCCCCCAGCAAATACCCCATACTCCTCACATTATACGCCGCCTCCACCCTCAAGTCCTCCTCCGCCAGCCCCCCCTTCCACTCCTCACTCCCCTTCTCCACCCTCGGCACCGGCTCCTCCTCCAGCACCTTCTTGTAATACTCCACGGCGATATTCTGCAGCCCAATCAAGCTATACGCCCGTGCCATGTTAAAATGCGCCTCCTGCCTCTGCCCCGGACTCTTATTCCTCCCCGCCTCCTCCAACTTGTCTTCGTAGTATCTAAACAAAAAAGCAAAGCCTTGGGAGAGGAGATACTGCCGGTTCGTGGCCTGGCGTTTGAGGGCGTAGTGGATATACGCCAAACCGGTCGAGAGGTTGATCAGGCAGTTGCCCGGATCGATCGAGGCGGCACGGGCAAAGTACGAGAGGGCGTAGGTGTACGAGGTGGTGGTGAAGAGGATGTGCCCGTAGATGGTGAGGAGACAGACGTCTAGCCCTATCGAGTCATCCTTTTCCCCAGACGGCGATTGCTGCTGTCTCATGACGATGTTGTCCATCGTCTTGATCTGCCTCAGAATAAACTTCTGGGCCGGGCCCGACGTGTACCACGACACCGGCGTCTGGCAGACTCGGCACATAGCCGAGAACATGCGGTAAGAATCCGTGCCGGGGCGGTAATCCCTCATGAAGTAGCGCGCGATGGCGACGCACGTCTCTTCGTCACCGGCGTAGACAGCGCAGGATGCCCAGGCAACGTGGATCAAAAAGGTGTTGTCGATCGAGGTCCAAACGACAGAGTCTCGGGCGGCGTGGCAGACGGCATATGCCTCCCTGTGTTGGCCAGCACGGACGAGGGCAAAGGCGTAGTTGAGGAAGATGTTCAACCAGGCCGAGAATGGAATGCCACGATGCTCTTGGGGGATATTGTACTGGGGCTTGTCGACGGGAGCCGCAGTAGCTGGGTCCGCGCCATCTGCTGGAGCGAGGTTTTGACGCAAACGCTCCTCCATGGCAGCGAGCTTAAGATTCCGAGCTGGAACAGCCTGCTGGCCACCCTCGGCAGGGTTGACATACCCCAAGAACTTGATGTACTTGTCCCAGGGATAAAACTGCTTGTAAGACCGGAAATCGTCGACCAACTTCTTCGCAGCCTTCAGCCAGTCGCTCTGGGCCTCGTTGTCTCCCAGCAAAGCTCTGCCCTCCACCTCTTGCATCAACTGGTAATTCTTCGTCGCCTCCTTCGTCTGCTCAATCTCCTGTTGCCTCCTCTTCTCGGCATTGAGCAAGCGGCGGGGAACATACTTCGACCTCGGGGCGTTTGGATCCCTTGGCTTTCTCGGTTTTCTGGGTCCGGTGTTCTTGCGGGGACCATATGGACCACGCCTCTTTCTCGGTCCCAACTTGGCTTGCAGGTTCATGGCCTCGTGAACCAGCAAGAACGCTTCCTCTCTGCCCTCCTGCTCCTGTTCTCCTTCATACATATTGGCGA
Organism: Triangularia verruculosa; assembly: GCA_033296885.1. Classification (NCBI taxonomy): domain Eukaryota; kingdom Fungi; phylum Ascomycota; class Sordariomycetes; order Sordariales; family Podosporaceae; genus Triangularia; species Triangularia verruculosa. Next base: position 111,827 of record MU863982.1, on the reverse strand, counting down.
GCTGCACACGGGCCTCAATGTGATCTTCATCGTCCTCAATCGCAGCAATGAAGCACTCTTCAGCGGTCTGCTTCTCACCCAAAGAGATGTGATACCGACCCTGACAGACCAAGAAATCTGCATCAATACTCGCCGTGCCCTCTGTGTCAGCAATATGCTTGAATAAATCCAAGAACCTCTTGGCCTCCCCAGCCTTGTTTTGGTCTAGCAACGCCACTGCAACTTCCTTCAAACAGTCTGGAAAATCGATGAAATCCTCTTGTCTTGTTGGATCAAGCAGCTCTAAATGCCTCCCAGCTTCGGTCTCCTGAAATCCAAGTTTGCACCGATAAGCAAACATTTTTGCTCGCAAATCTGCTGGCATCCCCAACCCGTAGGCCTCTCTTGGAAACTTTCCTGGCACAAAACCATCCACCCCCAATCTTCTCTCCTCCCCAACATCCCACTCCCGATCGTCATCCCCTCTCTGCCCGTCATCAAACTCGGCCCAGTAGTGTTCTTCTCTTCTCCCCAACAACCATCTCGCAATCTCCTTCAGTTCTCTGAGGCCCTCTCTCCACAACTCCAGTGTGCCAAAGAATTCCAGATAAATTCTCAAGTCTGACCACTCAAAATACCCCTCCTCGGCCTCAAATGTCCCCTTCTCCATCAAATGATCGATGAGCTTCCTATACGCCGCCCTCGCAATGCCTGCGCCTTTCTTCAGATCCTTCACATCCAGCGCAACATCAGCGATGTTTCTCACCGTCCGGATGTTGTATGGCTTGTACCCCAGCGCCTTCTGATACTCCCCCAAGGCTCTGCTCTGTTGGTTACCCATCATCATAATGACATCAGCCCGCGCAATTCTCGCTTGAATATGGGTTCTGTCCACCTCCAACGCCTGCGAGTAACAAGCATACGCCCTCTTGAGCGCCATAATTTTCTCAGGCGGCTGGTTTCCATCCTCGTCGTCCTCGTACTCTTCGACACCTAGAAGACAGTATTCCGCTGTAGCTATCCACTGAGGGACGTCTCTGGGCATGAGGTGGGCGGCGGTGATGCGGCACATGACTGCCTGGGAGCGATTGTCCAGCGCCTCGTGGACCGACGACAGTAAAAGCCAGGCGTGAATGACTTCTGAGTTGATCCGGATGATTTCCGAAAGCATGGTCATGGTAGTCTGATAGTCGTCTCTCTGAAAGGCCTGCTGGGCGTGATTGAGTCGAAAGAGAATGTCGGGAGAAGGCTTCACAGCTTGGCGAGGCCCTTTGACAGTCTTGGACTTGCGCTTCCGGCCTTTGGCGATGATAACGCCTCCTTTAGTCTTCTTTTCGGCTGGTTTGGACGACTGGGCAGGCTGGTAGGGCACACCGGCTGCTTCAGCACGTTGGCGGGCGACAAACTCTTCTTGCTGCTTGTCAAACCTGGCCACCTCTGCAGCGAGCTCCATGGCGTCCGAGTCGGCCGACATGTCGCTCGCATCCGATTCTTCGCCATCGTCATCAGAGGCGTAGTCGCCCATTTCGACATCCTGGTCTTGCTGGGGAGGGGGTGCTTGTGGTCGGTGGCCTTCGGGGAACAAACTCGGGTCAAGCATGTCCATGGGGATGCCCCCCATTCCAGAGGTGAGGTCCATCGTGAGTTGGTATGTGTGATTCTTGTTGTCGATGAGTTGTGGTGAAATCGACGAGTCGTACGGAGAACCGGAAAGGTTTAACCACTGCTGCTCGTTCTGGGAAGCTTTTCTCCCCCACTCCGCCAGCTGAGACGCGCTGAAGTGAAATCAAGCGCGGTCGTCGCCCTCCATACCACCAACCCCCAAGATCTCGTCCAGTTTGAGCAGGAACGACCTGGCCTTCCTTATCGACTAGCAAGGCTGAAGTTTCGTGTTACCGAAGAGTTGGCAGAGTCGATATATATCCTCGAGACCTGAGAGCTCTCGAATTTGGTGAGTGGTTGTGAGAGTCGCAAAGTTCAACATTGAGTTTCAATCTTGAATAAGAGCGACTCGAAACTCGAGGGCTGCAGCTAACCGCACAGTGCGCCCAGCCAAAGTCGGAAAGTTGGAGCAGCTCGTCGTGCATTGTGGAGTTTTCACGCGAGCAGTCACGTGGTATACTCGATGGATATGACCTTGTTAGACCACTCCGATGGAAGCGATGGAATGACTGCTGTCTTTGGGACTACTGTATTGCTGCAAGGGACATGCTTACCTGAGCTACCTTCACTCAGATGGCAATGAATCACCTTCAAGTCAGAGCGAACATGGTCACATCCAAATCACAAACATGTCGCAAACCTGCTTAATTCACCGCACCAACGCCTATAGATGTTTCGAGGTAGCCTCAGCAAGAGCAAAACGCCACCTGCCCAAACTACCTCCCAACCGTGTACCATCATCTGCTCATACAAAACATTGGGACACATCCCGTCGTGTCTCGAGGAAATTGAAAACAAGAAAACAGAGTTAACTGGCCGAGAAAAACACCGGGATATAGTGCCCTGTATAGACACTTTACGCTGAATGAGATTGTGCCACCGTATATCCATGTGCTTTTCCCAACCCTCGTCAAGATTCACGGCACAAAACAAACACTAGTAATTAGCCGTCCCCTTTACACCATAACGTATCCTGAGCTAATGGCGCTCCGCGTGCTGTCTTCGCTGTCTTCGTCTACTTCGTGTGTTGATTCGTAGTCACCTTGCATCTAGCTCGGCAACTTGCCCTCATTTTTGGCCTCTACAAAAATCCATTAGTGTCTGTCTCACCAAATCCAACATCAAATGGTGGGAAAGACTTACCCTTGACCTGCTCAAAGACCTTCAGCATCTTGCGTCGAGCACCCAGTGCATTGACGCCACGGTCCTCCAACTGTTTGTCGTCCAATTCAATGAGATCCGTCCATTTCATGTCCTTGAGATTGTCCGTGTACTTGTGCAGGCGAAGGCTCCGTAGCCAGCTCGGGATGTCCTGCAAAAGACTGGGATCGGTGGGATCCTCAGGGGGCTTCGAGGTGCCTCTCCGACCACGCGGGGAGCGGCCGCGAACCATATCAGAATGATCCGAATGGTAACCGCCACCCTCGAATCCAACCTGAATGTGAGGCGGGAAGTTTGGAGCCAGTCCGTTATTCATGAGCCCGGCAGACCCGTCATAGGCACTCAAGAAGCCATTGTTTTGCGGCGAGGCAAACGCCATGGCGGGAACATACGAGTTCTGCAAGGGAATGCCAGGCGAGTTGGGACGAGACCGATGGTTGCCAAAGCCCATGCCCTGCTGTGGCTGCTGAAGGTTCAACATACCATCCCGGCCCAAAGCCATGCCGCCGCCATGCTGGCTGACCATGATAGCGCCGGGAATGTTGGGAAGACCAGGAGAAAGCGGGTTTTGGTTCGGGTCCGGCTCATTAGACCGGGCACGGCGATACTTGCGCACATCATCCAGGGCAAACCGGTTGTTGACCGTAGAAAGAGCAGCCAGCTTCATGGCAGTAGCGTTCGCCACCATGTCGGCATTGTTACCCCCCTGGTTGAAGGTGGGCACCATGGGGGTGTTGACCATCGAGGCCCAATTACCGCTGGCCGTGTAGGGAGAAAGCAAGGGCAAGTCGCCAACCGACTTGTCCCCAGCAGTCAGGGTGGTGGACTGAATGTTGGTGTTGCCGGTGATGTTGGGGCGCGGGGAGCGCAGAGCACCGCTCGACGGAGGAGGCTGCACGAACTGGCCCATCGGGGGCTGCCCAGCAGAAGACGACTTGGGCCGGTTCGCGTCGTTGGGACCCCAGGGAGAAGCAGGGTTCTGCCCGTTGGGGTCCTCGGCAGGGGCCGAAATGGTGGGGGCCGCGAGCGAATTGCGGTTGTCCACAAGGCTGTTCCTAGTAGAGGGGGGATTGCCCCCCGTCTGCTGGGTAAACTTGGCCTTCTCGGTGGCAATGGCAGCAGCAGCATCGGGGAACATCGCATTGATAGTGCTCGGATCAAGCCCAGACTGCCGCTTCGCAGCCGGACTGGCGCGAGCCATCGAGTTACGAGCCGAATCCACATTGAGCTTGCTCATAGCATCGCTCAAACGGTTGGACATGGGATCTGAAGGAAATGTCAGACAATGACCGTGGCTGCTACGGGTTCAAGAAATGACGTACCCTTGTCAAAGTTGGCAGGGGAAAGAACGCCCGACATGGGGTGGTTCTTTCCCATCTGCTGCAGCACCTGGATAAAGAAGCGAATCTGAACCTGGGTAGTCTGCTGGAGAAGAGCATACAGAGCTGCTGTGCGCTCAGCCTCGCTCAGGACCTGAAACCATTGTTCAATAGCACTGAGCTCATCCTTGAAATCCTGGTCCAAGGTAGCCGCCGCCATCTCCTCGAGAGTGGTCTCGTACTGATCAATATCGGCGATCCATTGCTGGGTGAGCTTGTCCTGGGCATCCATCTCGGTAGCACCTTGGCCTTGTCCGCCCTGAACCTGACCGTAAAAGTCCGAGGAAGGGCGGATACGGGCGGCGGCGGCCTGGTTGGTCAAGGTAGAGATATCGGCAGAGGCACGAAGTGGGTGGGGGTTCGCGCCAACGGCCCTCGAGGAAGGGGGGCGCAGCTGCGAGATGTTGGACGCCTCGGGCGTGCTGTTGCGGTTGCTCATGATGTTGGACATATTGAGCATACTCGCCTGACGTACCGAAGGGCAACGTCCAAATGTGTTTGGAGAAGACTATCGTCCAAAGTGGAGTGAGCGAAAGAATCAAAACCACGTCTCGAGGTAACAGCTCGGTGCCAGACACCAGGCAAGGATGAAACAGGGCTCGAGGCTGGCGAAGTGTTAGCAGGGTCCTGGGCGATCAGTGGGCCGCGTGGGTGTGGACACGGGCAGCCCAGAATCTGTTTCGTGATTTTCTCGAAGGAGCTGGGCTTATGCCGTGGTATTGGAACCAGGTCGTCTGACGTACCAAAGGCAGAGAAAAAAAATAAGCGTTCGGGTGATTAGGTTGTGGCTATTAGACTCGGCAATCGAGTGACTGTCGAAGTCGGAGCGAAAGAGGGCGAGATTGGAAAAGGCGCGATGGACGTTCGAAAGCACTCCTGCAGTAACCCGCTGGCCTCAAAGGAGGATCGAAGAATCGCGAAAGAAGCGGCGTTAGACTGCGCGAGCTGTAGGCCACGATGTCAGTAATCGATACTGGATCCCAAGTGCTATTTTATGTTTGTTGAGTAGTAGGAGACCAGATCGCCAGTTCTCGAGTCGAATCTAGTCTTTGCTAAATACTCCGAACACCGCCCCAAGAAAGAGCGGAGAGGCCAAGGCAAGAAGCAAACACCAGCCGTAATGAACAGCTAGCGGTGAGCAGGTTCAAAGGCAGGAGCGTAGGAGAAGACACCATGTGTCCAGCTGGCGGAAAAGAAATGGACCAGACGACAAAGCAAAAGTGTATCGCGATCTCGTCCAATCCATTCTTCCCCGAGGCTGGTGCCTCCCCTGATGGAACAATGGCAGCCAGACCCGACTTTCCCAGGAACAATGGCAGGGCGCAAAGAAGCAGAATGATAATCAGACGTACCCATTAAAAAACAGCAGCCTGACCAAAAAAGAAGAACCTGACCCAGCAGCGAGAAAGGCGGTTCCGCAAGGTAAAGAGACGACGGAAGACACGACAGGCAGGACGACGAACCTGGTCAGGAGTCGAAAAAGAGGTTGTGGAAAGCGAAGGGAGAGCCAAGAGCTGGCTATAAAGCGCCAGAAAGTTAGCCGTTAGCGCGCTGAGCCTCGCTAACTAATAAAAGCTGGCCGTTGATTCTTGAAACGTCCCTGGCCTCCACCCCAAGCCCCGGCGTTACCGACTGCTTCTCCAGTCCTTCCAAATCCACCAACCCACTAACAATGGAGCACCAGTGATGGTAAAACATGGCTTTTCCTGGGCTTTTTCTCCGTCTTGGTGTCTCTACAAATCCGGATGGCTATCCGCCTATCCACCTTGTCTTTAGTCGTCCACCAACAAAAGAGCAAGCGCATGGACTCCTCGTTGAATCTCAGCCTTGGGACACAAAAAGGGGTTGCAGTGGAACCCGCTAAACCCCGCCCCCTAACATCTAAGCACCGTGCCGTTCGCCTCTGCAACCCACGGTCGGCTTCCGCAGCCGCCAGGAGTGACACAGTCAACATGGGACGACGACAGGCCATTTTTGTACAAGCTTCTACTGATCAGACAGGCTTATCCGAGGTCACGAGGGCACCGAGTGACGGCTGGAGGCATTTCCGAACAAATGTTGCTGGTTGAATTGATGTTTATTATGTCATTCCATAGGTGGCAAAAGGATCTGTCTGACAGACTCAATGGGCCACTCCCAAGTCACATTGTCAAACAAACGGACAATGCAGTCAAGCGGCTCAGTTGGTGATCAACAGCATCTCGGCCGCTCGTATTATACACTGATGGCGCCCGTCAGCAGAACACATCAGCGTTGAATGGCTACATAACAATAACCAGTTGCTAGTAGCACACCGTTCCGTACCCCCACTAAAAAGGTGTCGAGTTAGCTGCCCCTCATAGACTAGTACAAAGCCTCCAAAGCCATGGAATCCTGTGTCGTCATGTGGGTAGTGAGCAAGTGGTCGAATTCTAGGAGAATGAACTTCAATGGGCAGAGATGTTGACTGGCTTTCATGCACCTTGAGTCTATCTGGCAGACAGAGGTGTTTGGTAATAGCCAGGCATGGTATTTATTCTTGGCACGAAGAATTATCCTTCAGCTAAAAGAGTACGGAAAGTAGACTCAGAGCTGTACACACTAATGCCGTTGTGATGTCATTGGGTTGTGAATACCAAGACATATGGGAAAGGGGGAGAGGGATGGGTGGAATTGGTCAGTCAGTCGGTCGGTCTGTCTCGTCATCGCCATGTCTTTATCTAGACATCACGTACTCGGTCGTCACCATATCCGACGGGGAGAGCAAAGTTGATGGAGGGATGCGCTCCGGCAGGTCCGCCTCTCCCAGAGGCAAATGCATTCCGTTGGTAGATAAAATGACGCCCTAGATAACACCTCGAAAAGCCGGCCCAATAGCGGTGCAAATCAAGTAACCGCAGAATTCCTTCGTAATGGTCATGCCCGAAGATGGTCGTCCCTAACCGTGCGCTCTCAAACAAGGAAATTAGGCAGTCTCCCGCTTGCCCTCCTTGAACTCCTTCTGTAGAAATCATTAGCGGTCGCGTCTCTCGCGGAGGGTGTCGTCGATGCCTGTTCGGGGTGCGTACCAGAGCCTTGGTAGTGCCGTGGAGAGCATGTCTGTGGTTTCTCCGGAACTTGGGGTCGGTACCCTTGAGGGAGGGGTATCTCGAGGTCTTAGGCTTCTTGATACTGCAGTATTATTCTCCATTAGCCCTCCCGTTTCCTATGCTCGTTCGGTGATCGATTCGTCGTACCCGTTCCGGTGCGCCTTGCGCGACTGGTTGGCCTGAGACGAGTTCTTGGACTCTGCGAGCGATTCAGTCAGTATTTCCGTGCATGAGAACCGGCAGCATTTCAGAAAGTTACGTACTGGCCATTGTGAAGGATGTCGACTCAGTTGGTGGACGGTTGCTGAGGTCTGAGAAGTCGGGGTGCAAGGTAGGTGCGTAGCTCTGCACACAAAAAGTGGGAGAAATTTGGAATGCCCTAATCTGGTGGGTGTGGCTCGTGCGGGGCTGACGTGTGGCTGCTCCGTGCGGGAGAGTCTTGGCGGTCCTGGACAGCTCGAGCCAGCCGCCAATCATTCACTTTGTGATGAGCATATTTAGAGTCTAATCGTGGCGTTATACATTGCAATCATTATTCTCAGAGATGGATGACCTTCTATATGGTGTTCCTATATACAAATTGTCCTTCTTCTTCATCGTCTATTCAAGCACCTCCTCGCGCACGACTTCTCGAGCTTCGCCTTATCAGCGATCTGGGTATCCTTCTACAATTTGTGCCGAAACCGGCATCGATATATTTATTTCAGGGTCACAGGTGTAACAAGCTTAGCAGCCGCAGCCAGGTCAGCGGACCTTCTGAGCTGCTTGGAGCGCACGAGCTGGATGTAGCGGAGGAAGAGAATGAAAAGAAGCTCAACACTGCAGGAAAGCTGGTCAGTTTCACATCTTACAACTTGCCGAGTCCGGAAAGAAGTCACATACCGTTCCTTTGTCATCATCAAGATACCCTGAACCAGCAGGCCCTTGAGAATCTGGGGCCCGATACCCTTGAAGAGACCCAGAGCTCCCTCGTTCTGAATGATGAACTGCATCACCTCGACGAAGCTCTTGAATGGCTTGCCCTGCCGAATCGCTGGTGGCTTGGATTGCAAGCCCACCTTGGCGACGATTAAGGGTTGGGTGACAATGGTGGCGAGGGCCTTGGACATGGCGCCGAGTGCTGTGGTCGTGATTAGAACCGAAACTTAACAACAAATCAGATGCTCAAGCTCACCGAAAGCCTCCATGGGAGAAAGATTCTTCTTGCCCGAAAAGAGAGTCTCCTTTAATCTTTCATAGGCACCGTATGTGATGGACGGGTTGATAACCAGCACCAAACTCGCCTTCAGACCTCTCCAGAGCCCACAGACGCCATCGTCGCCGTCGATAACCTCCCGCGCAGTGTCGAAGAAGCCCTTTCTGTCCTCCTTGTTTTGCGTCTGTTGCCGAGTCGTGATGACGGCGACAGGAATGGTGAAGAGCTGGGCAAGGGCGCCTGCGACAGCGCCAATGGAGAGCTCGGTAATGGTAGAGGTAGGTCCTGTATGCTTGCTGTGCTTGAGGTACAGGGTGCGGACAGTCGAATGCCAGTAGAAGTAGGCAAAGTTTGTGGAAGCAACACCGAGCAATGAGCCCGCCATGCCGGCATAAAGACCCTGAATACCCTCAGCGGACGCGATCCTGGAAATGGCGTCCCATGTCGACTTGTAGTGCAGCTCGCCGGACTTTTCCTCGCCCTTCTCGGAGTCGGCCGCCTTTACTTGCACTTGGAGTTTTGTCTTGACGCTACGGCATAAAAGGTAGGTTAGCAAATGGGTTCATAGGGCTTAGAACAAGCAAGCTGCAAATCCGACATACAGATCGAGAGGATACACCAGCGTGTTGGCAAATACAGCACCGGCAGCACCTGCTGTCGCAAGACCCCAGGGCCCGATTGGGGCAGGCTTTGATTGAGCGGCCATTGTGTGATTTCTCCTTTACTCGTTGCGCCTCGAAAGAGGGCTCTCCTCAGGACCTGATTGCGCTGTCGCTCGCGATAAGTGGATAACGACACCCAAAGTTGTATATCGAATCGGCCGGCTAATGAATTGGACCCCCGCTGATGCGATGATGACAGGTGACCTCGGCAGGCAAATTGAACGCTGGGGGATGTCCGCACGAAGAATACGAGATCGAAAAACAGGTACACAACACGCACGCGATGCCAATGATGAGCAAGGCGACGAGAAAGTGACGACAGGGACGTCTCCAGGTGGTTATAGGGGCCTGGCCATGGTATTTACGCTGTAGGCCGCCGAGGTGCGTCCGGCAAGTGCGGTCCACCGGCCGCGGGGGCTCCAGTGTCTTTTTAGCCCGTGATGTCGATTACCGAACCGGATAACCTCGGCTGGCTTGTGTGCTCGGGGCAACGCCAATTGAATGCGGCAAACGATACGAGTGCCATCCAGGGCCATCCTTTGCCCCGCATTCCTGGCTTCTTTATCCTATCGACATGTCGCTGCAAGGCTGCTGAATGCCATTGTTGATGAATCGCTCTGAGAAGATCGTGTGGCGCCCCGCACCGGCCCTCGGAACCAGCCGACTGGGAGACCCTAGTTCATCCAGGACAGCTTGGCGACGGATGCAAGTGAACGATACAATGCTTGTTTTAGGGTTCGAGATGCGAGTTGCTGCGTCGTTTGACAGACAACATTTGGAGACATCTTGAAGCTGGATGTGGCTCAGTTTCTCCCTCCAGTCTCAAGCGCATGCTATGCTCCCAGGTGTCCATGATGGAGGAACCAGCCACCCCCGCGTGGCTAACAAGTACTTACCCCAGAGACAGAGACTCGGCATTGTACCCCACTGGACATAGACATACGATACAGTCTTGGCGATCATTACTCGACTTGGACTCGACACTCTTCCTATATACGCACCTTGTCGTCACTTTCTCTACCGACTGTTACACCACTGCATTATACTCAAGCCATAATGCCGTTGAGCCCACTCAGTAGACAGCATGAAACCAAGGGGCTGGTAAGATACCCAACACTTTCATATGCTTGACATCAGTACCTAACTCGTCAAACAGGAGCATGAACGCCTTCTAGAGCAGTCCCAGGGCCAGCAGGCCTTGGACCATGCTATTGCTGCCGTCGACTCGTACCTCAAGGCTGTCGAGAAGGGAGCATCAGGCCAGGAAGCTGCCACTCTTCGTCAAAAAGTTGCCTATTTGCTTGAGCTGGGGGAAACCATCAAACTGAATACCAAAGAAGCAGCGGCCGGCTCTCGACCCCCAGAACTCATATCTACGCGTGTTCTTTCTGTGCCGGAGCGAGCCATCTTACTCAAGTCGTCCAAGCTGCACAACCTCAGGTTTCCACCGTGGGGACCACAACACACCAAAATGGCCGCCGAGGGCGACCAGTCTGATCCTTATATGTGCGTGCAGCATGCGCCATTGCGGTCCTGACACCTACCGTTGGAGGTGTTGCTAACTCGTCGTGTCGAATTCCAAGTGACCCTACGCCCTTCTCTCTTTCTGCTGAGCAACAAGTCATCTTTGCTGGTTGGAAACGTCCCTCTGAACTGGTGCCAGGCGTTGACGATAGAGATCCGGAATGGATGATGAAGGCCGAGAATGAAAACGACCTGGCGCAGGATCTGGCAACCGATTGTTCCGTCGTGGCCAGTCTGTGTGCTGCCGCACCACACTTTACTACTAAGAAGGGCTCTGTAAGGGCACGCCGCCCGTTTGTGGCCATCATTCGCTTTTACTGATATCCCTGCGCTTAGCTTCTTTCCTCCCTTATGTACCCATTCGACCATGCGACTGCGCGTCCCAAGGCTGTCAAAAACGGCTCATATCGTTTTCGCATGAACTTCAACGGGTGCTGGCGCTCAGTTGTCATCGACGATCGTCTCCCGGCTACAACAACCGACCGTACGTTATATGTAGTGGACAGACGCAATCCTAGGTTATTATGGCCCGCATTGGTTGAAAAGGCATATCTGAAAATCCGCGGAGGTTATGACTTTCCAGGGAGCAATTCAGGGACAGATTTGCATGTTTTGACTGGCTGGATCCCAGAACAAATCTTTCTAAAGAGGTGAGAAGACAGGTTTTTTACTATGGATCATTCTAACATCTCATAGTGATGACATCGAGCTCGACCAAACATGGGACAGGATCAAGAAAGCTTACGATGACGGAAACGCCATACTGACTCTGGGAACGGGCAACATTCCTCCCGAAGAAGAGAAAGCCCTGGGCTTGGTCAGAGAACACGACTATGCGGTGCTAGACTTGCAGAGCGATGAGATTAGTCGTTCACTACTCATCAAGAATCCTTGGGTCGACAGCCTGGTTTGGACGGGAGTAGGGTCCTCAGCAACACTCAAGACTCACACCGTAGGATCGACCCCCGATCATGCAACAAATCAATTTCGAATGGCTTTCGAAGACGTCCTTCAGCACTTTGATTCCCTCTACGTCAACTGGAACCCAAACCTGTTCAAATTCCGCCAAGATCACCACTTCAAATGGGATATGCCTGATGCCACTGAGGAGATGGTCTTCACGAAGAATCCACAATTCAGTATCCTGTCGCGCTCCCGCAGTCCGATCTGGGTTTTGCTGAACCGCCACTGGCAAGATGGTGAGCTTGAGATCTTACGGGAACGAAAAGCCGAACGAGACCGCCACAACGCATCTCTAGCTCACGTCTCCAAACAGCTTGGCTTCATGTCGCTCTCAATCTTCGCCACATCTCCCCCAGGGACCCGCCTCCCACTACCAGAAAGTCACCGCTGCCTACATCAAGGGCCCTATGTTGACAGCCCCAACACTCTCCTCCGCTACGACCCAATCCCCAACACCCCCCAGACTCTTATTGTAGCCCAGGGCGAGCTTCCGTTACCAACATACAACTTCACCCTATCCTTCTTCTCGACCTCGCCGCTGACCATCTCCAAAGCTCGCGAGCCCCTTGCCTACAGCGAAACCATCACGGGTGCCTGGACCCGCCGCAGCTCGGGCGGCTCAGCCGCTCACCCATCGTACTTTATCAACCCACAGTACTCGATCACGCTGCCCAAAACCACGCCTCTTTCACTGTTGCTGTCAACAGACGTGAAGGACCTCCCTGTTCATATTGCTTTGATTTACTCTAGCAGCCCAACGAAGAGGATTACCAGCATCTCGGGCCGGGATATATTGGTTTCGTCTCCCGAGTATCAGCGTGGATGCACGTTTTGCCAGACTTCGGCATCGCAGCGGCTCGAGGCGGGCACGTACACGGTTATTCTGAGCACGTTTGAGCCGGGGCAGCTGGGGAGGTTTGTGTTGAGGGTTTCGACGGATGTGGATGGTGTGGTGGTTATGCCGGTTATGTCGTCGCAAGCGGGGAAGTTGAGGACGGTGTTTCCGGAACTGGCGGTGTTTAAGGAGGGGGAGGAGAGGTTGAGGGGGAGGGTTGGGATTGGGAGGTTGACGAGGTTGAGTGTTGTTGCCAGGGCGGCTGCTGCTTTAGGGTCTACGGCTCCGGGAGGGGGTGGTGGTGGTGGTGGTGGGGGTGGGCTGAGGATGAAGTTGGAGTTGGGGACGGGATCGGGGAAGAGGGTGCTGGGTGTGAGTAAAGGGGGGGAGTTTACACAGGATGTGGGGGTGTTGGGGTTGGATGAGGGGGAGGTGGATGTTGATCCGGAGATGGTGAGGAGGATGGGGGGGCTGTGGGTTGTGCTGGAGCAGATTGGGGGACGGGGCGGGGGGAAGGGGGTGCAGGTGGAGGTGTATAGTGATGGGGTTGTGAACTTGGAGGGGGCGGGGGGGTGGGAGGGTGTGGATGAGGATTGATTTTTTTGTTTCCTTTACAAAAATGTAGTTCTCAAATTGATGATGGACATTTTGTGAAGTCGTAGCATCGAACTGTTCTTATATCTTAGAAAACTTCTCTGTCTTTGGTGTCCTTGACCTCTGTTTATATCGGGCCCAGCATGCCCAGGGATCATCCCCAGAACTGAGCAGGTATTCCGCAAGTCATTCCATGTTGTGTTTACACAGCAACCTCACATCTCAGGCATCATCATTCCCATCACACACAGTTGTAAAGAAGGAAGAAAAGAAGGAGCAAACGACGGTCTATATATCAAGTCCCGGAACCTACTTTCCAACAGCAGCACCAATTACCCTTACCAGGGCGCCACAACCTACTTGTGGTCAGGTCAAATGGTAAGGGTGTTGGTGGTGTTTCCCCCCGGCGGGGCTTGCAACCGATAGATAGCCCTTGCGTTCGAACCGGAGATAAACCCATTGGTTTTCGTAGCTGGCCACTTACCTCTTCCAAGAGTTGGCCGGTGAGCTTTTTTGCTTTTTTCTGTTTTTTTTTTTTTTTTTTTTTTTTTTTTTTTTTTTTTTTTTTTTTTTTTTTTTTTTTTTTGCTTTGGCTTATTTTATAGCCCTTTTTTTAACAATGTCTCCCCTTTTAAGAGATTATGGTTTCTGATTCTTTGTAGGTCACTGGCTTGGTTGTGTTTCTCAGTTTTCTTAGCTGTGGTGAGTAGCATGGGTTGATTGGGTTGATCTCACGCGGGGGACAAGTGGAAAGCAAAGGCGTTGTCTTGGTGAAATGATTTGGGGTGTATTTATTTAGGTGATCTGGCAGCTGGGTAGGTAGCTGAGTAAGTATAATGCTTGAGTTTAGCTTTGCGATTAGGCATTTACATGGACAAGATATCGTCCAACGATAACGGTCATCATGTGAGCTGTTTAGAGACTTTGAAATCTAATTTGAATGGTCGAGGTCAGATTTCAAGGTGTTTTGGTCGGGGGAAGGAGAGAAGGCGGCCCGGTCTCGAAGCGGAGTGTTTTAGTCGGTCGTGAACTTGGACAGATAGTTAGTACTGGATCACACAGTGATCATAAGTTTGTAAACATAGGAGATAGTTTCAGCGGGCTTGTGTTGAAGGAAGAAGGTGTGAAGACGCGTGGCGATATGTGGCTTTCTGTTAGCTGATGTGTGGTGTGGGGAGATGGGTAGAGAGTAGAGCTAGATTGGAAACAGCATGTGCCGGAATATTGGATCTGGAGACATTTTGTCTGTCCTAGCCCTCTCCAAGGAGGATTTCTGGGGAAGTCGGGGCTGGGTAGCGGTGGGGGAGGAGGTGTGGCAAGGGATCTACCGGAGCTACCTAGTCATCGTCTATAAGCGTGAGATTCTCGGATATGCTCCCGTAATATTGGAGTTGGAAACGCTTGTCAGGCTTACTTACATGAGGGGGTGTCTTGGGTAGTCTATAGAGGTAGGTCGGATGAGGGAAAGGACGACATGGGTCAAGATCTACGATGTTGGAAATCATGGCTGCAGCCTCTTGGCAGTCCTCCCATAATATTGGATCTAGAAGTAGCATACATAGCTTAGCCGAAGGACAAGAAAACTTAGTCTAGAAACTCCGTCGGTATTTTGATAGTGTGGGCGAACGGCACTTGGGTGAGAGAGAGCATGGTAGGTGGCAAGGTTCAGTACAAGCTAGAGAAGTGCCGGCGCTAGTGATGCCCTTGCATCTTGACCACCTGGATATCAGTCAATGTCCTGGGAATTGGTGTTCTGGGTGTCTATCAAGTTCGGCATATGGAGTTGCAGATAAAATCAGACTGAGTTATGGCCATGTTTCCTACTCCTTGATGGACAGCGAATCCGGTTGCTGCTGCGTGCAATCATCCTCTAGCATACAAGTGGTTCGGGGAAATCCCGGAGTGAACGGATGGATGCCATCGAGAGCGAGGAGAACTGCTCATCGGACTCCTCTAACCCCACCCGCCTACCCCGTTCTGACTAAGAAAAGGGTTACGTATGTACCTGCATCTAGACTCCCTATCCCACCTGACCATGCAGTACAAAATGCGAGAGTAAAGACGCAGAAAAGCGCGAGATCGGGCCTACCTGCAATCCGGTCTTGGAGGGCGCAATGAGTGGCAGAAGATATCGGGTATCTGCATCAAACTTGGCTAGCTGCCTTACCCACACCTGACTTACAATTGCGCGTGTACCTTGCTCTAGTATGTTCCCCCATGTGGTGTAGATATGTGGTGGTGTGCTGTGTTATGCGTCGTGCATCCCCAAGGCTGGACCACTGGCGTCCAGCTGGGCAGTAGATCAGGCTTTTGGGACGGCAACTCGCAGCAACACTAGTAAAATCGTGCAGCTTTACATTGGGGTTTTCAACCTCCTTCCTATTTCTTCTTTTTCGCCGGAGAGTGAGCATTGTTCTCAGCCTTGCCACTGACGATTGGCAATAATGAGTTTGGAGTTGCAAGTCCAACCGAGAGCGACACGTTGGACCATTGCCATGTGGTGCCTTTGTGTCTGTATGCTGGAGGTATGTGATGGGATTGGGGCTGGTATGGCAAACTGAATACCACCACCAACACTCACACCTCTCACAGTGAGGACAGAACATGTGGCCCGGTGGCTGCCCGTCAGGCCACAGGCCACATAGTAGGCCGTGCCACGTCATCTAAGAGATATGGCTGGTGTGTTGTCTGCCATCAGGCCATTCGGTTTGACTGGACACCGCAGACTGCTGTGTCTTTTTTCTTTTTCTTCTGTCGCATATTGTGCAAAGGGAGTGGTTTGCACTCTTTCATGGTAAAATAAAGGGAGGTGGCGCCTTGCTTGGGTATGTATCAGGGATAGACAGACCGTTATCATATTGGGAGGACCGTTTGTGATGGTAAGATTTTTGTCTGTTGGCAACTCCTTCTCCCAGGGTATTTGCGAATAAATCCTCATTCCTTTCATGTTGCTGCCATAGAGTCATGATAGACTTTGGGACTTGTGTTTCGCCAAGCAAAACTGTTTGTAAGTTGTCTGCTTGCGCCGCCGGAAGGATCCCGTGGGGTGGCACAAAATCCTCACCCCTACCGACGGCGCCGAAGAAAGGGGGAGGAAAGTGCTGGGCGCTGGTGAGAAGCCATTCCTACTCAGCTGTTGCTCAAGATCAGTGGCGGTCAAAAAAACTCGGATGAGAGGCCCAATCCAGACAGGCGATGGGGTCGCACTGCGGTGATCCAGACCGTAAAATCCAACCCGGTTGAAGCGGTGCCTCCCGTAGTGATTTCAGGTCAGAAAGCATCCGCGAACTGGGGGCAGGTCTCAGTCGTCAGCCGTCGGCAGCTCAACGACGGACCCAGGAGTATTGATATCTGAAACGGGGGCGTCAGCCGGCCTCCAGAGTAGGAATGTGAATAGTCCAGAGACTGAGCGCAAACACCCGCCGCCGACGAGGTGAACATCGGCGACTTACAGAGTGTTTCCATGATCCTACGCCGACAAAACGTAATACTAGGCCTGGCGGCTACCTAGGCCAGGAGGGTTGAACCGCGCGCGTGGCTAGGGCGAGACTGCGAGGGAAGCATTGCACCGTTTTGGCGTAGATCATATGTAAATGCAAGGGCAACGACAGTGACATGAGAATGGCGCTGAAGAAGAGGTGGACTCGTCACCTCAACGCTACGCTAGCATCGTCAACGTCGACCGTCAGATCTCGGAAGAGACTGTCTCGGCAAGGCAATCTGATCTCTGAAAGTTCTCTGGAAAGCTTCTTCTGTTGACGGCGGGAGCGACGGCGGGAGCGACGACAGGGAATCGCTTGCTGGGCGGTCTCCGTTCGGGAGTTGGTGTGTTTCAAACTCACGAGAATACGCTAGGCACCCCGAATCCCTGACTTGGTCTGCTTCCCGCGGTGTGATTGGTCGAGAGTTCCACCTGAGGGCCAGCCCTTGCAGTTGGCAAGATGGAGAAGCCAGTGCGGGGCAGGGAGAAGAGGATTTGCATGAGAAAGAAAGAGTTCGTTCGGTTATCTGTGCCTGCGATTGTGATCGTCAGCAGCTATTCTGAAAAAAAAAACGGTATCTATTTAAGTTGTTTATCAAGAGTCAAGCGGTTGCTATTATGGGCGAATTCATGTGTTTGGGACAGTTGCCGCCGTTTGTGTACCCGTCCACCCGTCGTAAAAAATAACTGCGTGGGGGAAAGTTCCCAATGGAACTCTAACGGCAGCTTGAGCATTGTCGGGCCGGTCCAGGGAACCGTTGGTGTCCCGCGACACAGACGAGATGAGTTTTTTGTGAAAGAATCTAGGTCAGGTATCCATGTGTCGCCATCGGCGCTCCGTTTGTGCGCGATATGGAGGTTGAGAAAGGAGGGTGCCACATTTGGAAGTTCTCCTTTTCCAAGTTTTCCAGACGATCCCATTGGTCGCCATATGCTGCCATATGCTGCCATATCCTCTGCCGTCCCGCGCTGTGCCAACTCTCAGGCACACACCAACCGCCTGCAGCTTGCAGAACATGCAGCCAATGGGATCCACGGTGGCGATGAACGGGATGCAGGTACAGAGTTACCCCTGAACGCACAGTTTTTCTCTCTTTTCTCAGGCCCCCTCTCATCTGAACTCTTGACATCTCGCCAACGGTGTGTTTGATGAGAGGGGCCACTCACATACTCCTTGGAATGCCGCCTGAACATGTCTCGATCGGGCTAGTCCGTGGGTGACAGGCTCTTCTGGTGCTTCTGGAGTCTGGACCCACGGCTGTGGACAGTGTGGACACACACCACAGCATCATCCACTCGTGTCCCGTATAAACTGGGTCGCACCCATTCTGGGTGTTCATCCCGTCTCTCTCTCTCTCTTTTCCTCCCTCACCCTCACCTCCTCAACCGTCGTGGGTTTTCGTTGTCACTGTCACTCTTTTACAGCACTCGTGCATCCTCTCTCTCCTTATCTCTGCTTCGTGTGCGGTTGCACAACGTTTTACACTCCCTTTTTTTCAACCATCACCAGCTGCGGAGCCTGCTCAGCGCACAAGTCACCAACAATAGACCCAGCCAACCGGTATTGAGCATCAACTTTTTATTTCGACAACTTGCTCCCACTTTCGACAGCCGTTGAGGAGCGACTTTTGAGATACCCAACAACCACAACCACAGAATAGACTCTAGACTTCGTTTTCAAGCGATACCATTTCACCATGCATCTCACCGCCATCCTGGCCACCTTGGCCGTCACCGCGGCTGCGGCCAAGGACAAGCGTACCTTTGCGACTCTTCAGCACAAGGGACGAGGACCATTGACGACATGCCGAGCTGACCCCATCGTCTCACCTGGAGGCCCTTCTGCCCACGTCCACGCCGTCATGGGTGCCAGCAACTTTGGCTTCAACGTCACCGGAGAGGGTCTGCGCCAGTCCAAGTGCACTACGGCCAAGCCAAAGGCCGATATGAGCTCTTACTGGGTTCCTACTCTGTACTTCAAGGATCCCGAGACCGGTCTCTTGGAGCCTGTCGAGTTCTTCTACATGGTCAACTACTACTTCTTCGACGCCACGGACGACGATATCAAGGCTTTCCCTCTGGGCTTGCAGATTGTCAGCGGTGACCCCACCTTGAGGTCGAAGCCCAGCCATGTCAGCGACGGCGCCCTTCAGCTGGATCCCTCCAAGCCCATTCAGGCTGCTCAGATCACCTGCCCTCGCCCCAACTACAACCCTCCTAGCTGGCCTGACAACTCGGATGGTTCCAAGGCTGGTCTTGGCGATCCCATCAACAAGGGCGCTGGTTATGGCTTCCCCTTCCAGAACTGCGATGCCTATGCCTCGCCCATGCGCGTGGATGTGCACTTCCCTTCGTGCTACAACCCCGCCGCCGGCCTGACCGACCACAAGAACAACATGGCTTTCCCTACTCCCGTTGGTGGCAAGCTCAACTGCCCCAAGGGCTGGATCCACGTCCCCCACATGTTCTTCGAGACCTACTGGAACACGCCCAAGTTCCTTCCCCGCTACCAGCACTTGCTTGGCAAGGAGAGCCCCTTCGTCTTCTCCAACGGCGATGCCACTGGTTTCTCTGCCCACGGTGACTTCATCTCTGGCTGGGACGAGGAGGAGCTTCAGCACATCATCGACACCTGCGACGTTGGCCATGCCGGTCTTCACAACTGCCCCGGTCTCAAGCACGGTGTCAACCCTGACAGCGAGAACTGCAACATTGAGTGCCCCGTCCAGGAGAAGATTTCCGGCACTCTCGAGAACCTTCCTGGCAACAACCCCATTGCTGGCTGGAAATATGGCGGTGGCAACGCCGCCCCTCACCCCGCGCCTGCTCCCGCCCCAGCTCCTGCTCCCGCTCCCGCTCCCGAGCCCGTGGAGGAGGAGGAGGAGGAGGAGACTTCCAGCTCCAGCGCTCCTGCTATCAAGGTAGAGCCATCAACTTCTGCTCCCGCTCCAGTTGTGTCGTCCAGCTCTTCTGCTGCGCCGCCCCCACCTTCCACTACCCTTGCCACCGTTCCGGCTCCCGCCCCCACCAAGGTTGAAGAGCCCCCTATCGTCGAGGAGCCCAAGCCTACCAGCGCTCCTGCTCCTCCCCCGGTGGCTTCCCCCAAGGTCAAGGTTGTCTACGACACTGTCACCATCTGGCAAACCAGGACCGTCTACGAGGCTGATGCTGCCCCTACCCCATCTGTCAAGTCTGCCGAGATCTCCGGCTTCCAGGCCGTCGGCTGCTTCAAGGACCAGTCTGACCGTGTCATCTCCGGCAAGATCCTCCCCAACATTGGCCAGGTGAGCAACACGGCCTGCGTTGAGTACTGCTCCTCCAAGGGCTTCTCTGTTGCCGGCACCGAGTACGGTGGTGAGTGCTTCTGCGGCAACGGCCTCAACACTGTCGAGAAGCTTGACGACTCCGAGTGCAGCATGACCTGCAAGGGTGATGCGAGCCAGAAGTGCGGTGGTTCCTGGGCTTTGACCGTCTACACCAAGGGCGGCGTTCCCCCTGCCAAGGCTGAGAAGCGTCATGTGCACAACCACCTTGCGCACCACGCCCGCACTCCTCGTCACGTTCACCGGAGGTAGACGGTGATCTGAAGTAGACACGGGGAGTTTTTCTTTCTTGATACCTTTTACTCTTCTTTTGGGGGCGTTGAGCTCTCTTCACCTTTAGGCATGGATACCATTTGGGCGGACATTTTTCCAGCGGTAGAAAAAGGGATATCGGTTGCCAAATCTGATAGGCAAAATGCTGAACATATGGGGGAGGGGGTTTTGGATGTTCAGTTGTTTTTTTATTTACTTTCCTCTATCAAACGATGACTTTATGACAAGATCCCCCCAAGAAGCAGCCAAGTGTTTTTTTTTTTTTTTTGCTGGGGAAACAGGGCAAGGTGTGTGCTGATGATGTTGACTTCACTTCTTACATTTCGTGTATTTATCACTTTTATTTTCGATTCGTTTTGAACAACATTTTTAGGAAACATGGGTTTGGTGATTTTTGTAAGATGGGAGAAGGGAGAGGGATGGGACGGGATCATATATAGAGGGAATTCAAGGGACACTCCAGGAGGCTGGAGGAGCGTTGATTTTGCGCATGCTTATGTTTTCTGACTTGAGTGAGTGTCTGCTTCTGCTATTCCAGAGCCATTTTGGCCAGAAATACAGCTACTGCATATTTGATAGCGCCTTGGTCGCCCCATCACTGCTTGCGCCGTCACTCGGTATGATGGGTCTGGTCGTCGGCATGGTTGATTCCACACCATATACCCTAACCCTCCTCTTGCCAAATTTTTCCAACGAGAACCCAAAGCCGACCAACCATCTTTCACCATCCTTTTTCATCTCATCACTTTCATCGCTTCAACTCACCACATGTGAGACAGACCAAGGGAAATTAAAACGAGATTTCTACAGGTTCTTATTCATGAACCTTTATCCATTTCCTCTTTGAACTCGAGGGAGTGAAGATGTCTCTCTACCACGAAGCAGCAGCCCTGCTCACGGGACCCTCCACCCACGGCGGCAGCTTAAAGTCACGAGTCTTCAGCAACAAGGAGCTGAAATCCCCGCCAGCCCAGGTCTACGCCCTGGCACTCGAAACCTGCAAATGGAGCTCCGTTCTAAAGGAAGTGATCGAAAACGCCGAACTGCTCAAACACGAGCGCAAGGTACATCTTATTCCCCCCCACCCACCAAACCTCATATATATCAACTCACTAACCTTTTCCTCTCAGCTCACACCCATCCTCTCCCTCCTCCTAACCCACGACCACCTCCTCTCCAAATCCGGCATCGCCCTCCCCCCCACCCACGGCCTCCGCCAGTCCATCGACCGGCACAAAGCCCGTTTGTCCTCTGAACTAACCAAATCCCGCCTCCGCCTCCAATGTCCCACCCTCGCCCACCTCCGCGACCTCATCGAATCTTTTACCGCGACAAAACACCCCCGCTGGATCAGGATCAACACAATAAAATCCACCCTCGACGCCCAGCTCAGCAGCACCTTCAAAGATTTCACTGTCGTCCCCTCCATCTCCGAGATCCTTGCCTCCAGCCGCAGGGAAAAAGTGCTGTGTTTGGACGGACATGTACCTAATCTGATTGCTGTCCCCCCGGGAGTGATGGATTTTACCAAAAGTGAAGCGTATAAAAGGGGCGAGATTATACTGCAGGATAAGGCGAGTTGTTTCCCGGGTTATTTACTTGATCCGAGGGGAGGGGAGGAGGGGGATGTGGTTGATGCTTGTGCTGCGCCGGGGAATAAGACGACGCATTTGGCTGGGATATTGGCTGAACGAGGGGAAAAGGTGACGATTCATGCGTTTGAGAAGGATAGGAACCGGGCGAGGACGTTGAAGAAGATGGTGGGGGTTGCGGGGGGGGAGGGGTGGACGGTGGTGCATGCGGGAGAGGACTTTTTGAGGGCTGATCCGGCAGAGTTCAAAGGGGTGGGGGCGTTGTTGCTGGATCCGAGTTGTTCGGGGAGTGGGATTGTGGGGAGGGATGATTTACCTGAGTTGCATCTGCCTGAGCCGCCAGGTAATAAGAGTAATAAGGTTGGTGGTGGGAATGGGGGGAAGAAGAGGAAGAGGGCGGAGGGGGGGGAGGTGGGGAGGCCGGAGAAGGGGGTGATGGTGGATGATGATGGGGAGATGATGGTTGTTTCGTCGGAAAAGGATTTGCAGCAGAGGATTGAGGCGCTGGCGGCGTTTCAGCTGCAGATTATTTTGCATGCGTTTGAGTTTCCTGACGCGAAGAAGGTTACGTATTCTACGTGCTCGATTCACGCCGGGGAGAATGAGGGGGTTACGCTAAAGGCGCTCAGGTCTGAAGTTGCGAGGAGACGGGGTTGGAGGGTGTTTAAACGGGAGGAGCAGATACGGGGGATGAGGGAGTGGGATGTGAGAGGGGAGCTGGAGGCTAGTGAAGGGGACAAGGAGGTTGCAGAGGGATGTATTAGAGCGTATAGAGATGATGGAAGGGGGACAATGGGGTTTTTTGTGGTGATGTTTGTGAGGGATGGGACGGTGGATGGGGAGAGGAAGCTAGAGGAGGATGAGGAGGGGCCGTATGTAAGAGACAAACTGGGGAGGATTGTGAGGGATGGGAATGGGATACCGACTTTGAAGGCTACGGGGAGGAAGGCGGTGGAGTTGGAAGAAGAGGAGGATGAAAAGTATGGGAGTGGGAGTGATGGGGAGGGGCCGTTTGTGAGGGATGCCGAGGGGAGGATAGTGAGGGGGCCGGATGGGATGCCGATGTTGAAGTCGGGGGGTGTGGAAGAGGATGGGAGTGATGATGGCTGGAGTGGATTTGACGATTAGATGTGACTTTAGCTGTTGATTCAAAATACCCATAATTCAGCAGAATCCATCTACAAGGCTGAGTTGGGCGGGGTTGCTAGTGAGTACTATTATGACAACGAGGTTTCTACGTAACCGTTAGTTCACATTCCGTGGTTATGGAACCGAGCATTCTAATACAACATGAAGTTCTTGTCATTTCAACTCTTTTAGTCAACGGCAATCTATAACCGAACTTTCAAGAACAGCCTTGGTGTAGCTGTCAAGGGCCAACCGAACCGGGATTCGCAGTTCTTCCAGCCTTGAATCCCGCCGATGATCGACAACGTCAAAAAGTTAGGAAAGGAGCGCTAGTGTAACCTCGGCGCATCGCATCGGCATGGGCGTTCCCCCGTAATGTACTTGCGGCTCAATACATACTCCCGACTTCACTTCTTCCTCATTGTTTGCTCCGTGCTCCGTTATTTCAACGAGCTTTTCACCATTTTGGGAGGACAAAATTGCTTTTGTTTGGTAGCCCACAAGGGCGGTGAAGTTGCTTGTAGAGAAGCCTCAGACGGCGGCTGGATTCTCCCGAATCCGATGTGGGGGAAACTCGGCCACGGAGCAATGATGAACTACCTGTACAGTTGGATAACATGGGTTTTCAAAAGGGGGCTACGTTATGCGGGTGTTCATAAACAAGCCAAGATAATTCTTCGAGACAGTTGCGCGGCTGGAGGTGTTCTGGGCGTTTACTCCAAGTGGAGTGTTTTCTTGTCGTCAACCTGTTCTCCTTTTCTTTCTCTTTGCTTGTTTAACCTCCAATCGTGGTATTCCCACCCGAGTCTCGACTCTTTGGAACGGTTAGTCGACAAAAAAGTCCGCTTTCCCCGTTCCTTCGCGAATCTTGTGGTCCAGTTCTAGATCTTGAATGGAGTCAACACAGAGTTGCAATCCCATCTCAGATCGCCGCTGGATCCCCCCGAGTCCGGCATGGCATTAGGCTGTCAAAGATGGAGTCGCTAACCCTTGGCGGTTCATCCGTTGTGGACCCCTTCTGAGCGGGATTCAGAAGTAGGTTAGGGATGGGAGTGGTTCGTTATCTTCTAGTGGTGTATACGCCTATATGTTTGGTTGGGGGACGGGTTTGAGGAATCTTTCAGTTGAAGGGGCATGGCTGTATATAATGGTTTGGTTCCCCTTCCCTCACATTTTGGTTTCCTTTCTTGAGTGATCAATATCTTGTATCGATATATATTCTTCCCCTAAATGTTTGTGATATGAGATTCTCATCACATCGTCATTCGTTACCGCTACCATAGACACAATGACAACTCCCCAATCCTCGTCATCCTCGACGACAGCAGCCCTCCCAGCTACACCACCCTCCCCAGCCCCCGACATCGAATCCCAGAACAACAACAACAACAACCACATCCCCCACTGGCGCCTCGTCCTCTCCCCCTCCCACCTCACACCCGCAATCCTCTCCCACCCCTACCCAGGCAATGGCACCCCCTCCTCCCCTTACATCGTCGACTTCCTCCCCGGCCAATCTGACCCCTTCAACCCCATGACCTACCCCAACTACAAGAAATGGATCATCACCCTCCTCCAAGCCATCGCCACCCTAGCCGTCACCTTCGCCTCCACCGCTTACTCCGGAGGTGTCTTTGAAATCATCAAATACTTCCAAGTCAGTCCCACCATAGCCACCCTCGGCATCTCCCTCTTCGTCTTCGGTTTCGCCATCGGTCCACTCCTCTGGGCACCGCTCAGCGAATTCTACGGGCGCCAGCCCATCTTTGCGTTGACGTACATGGGACTGATGGTCTTTTGCGCCGGCGCCGCCGGGGCAGACACGATGGAGACGTTGGTCGTATTACGCTTCTTCGCAGGAGCGTTTGGGAGTTCCCCCTTAACGAATTCGGGAGGTGTGGTGGCTGACATGTTTGACATTCATGGTAAATACTCCCCCTTGATATACCCACCACACACAATCCATGGTTGGTTACTAACCCTTTTCAAAAAAAAAAAGAACGAGGAGCAGCAGCAGGCGTCTTCGCCATGGCCCCCTTCCTCGGCCCCTCCATCGGCCCCATCGTAGGCGGCTTCGTCAGCGAGTCCCTCGGGTGGCGCTGGATCCAAGGCATCACCGCCATCTTCTGCGGCGTCCTCTGGCTCGCTTGCGTCTGTTACGTCCCCGAAACCTACACCCCCGTTCTCCTCCACAAACGCGCCCTCGCCCTATCCGCCCGCACCGGAAAGACGTACACCTCCAAAATGGACCTCCTCTCCACCTCGACCAAATCCCAAAAGATAAAAACAACCCTCACCCGCCCCTGGGTGTTACTCTTCAGGGAACCCATCGTTTTGTTTACCTCCATCTACCTCGCCATCATCTACGGAACACTCTACATGCTCTTCGCCGCCTTCCCCATCGTCTACCAGCTCAACCGGGCTTGGTCCCCGGGCACCGCCGGACTCGCCTTCATCGGTCTCGCAGTCGGCATGATCTTTGCTGTTATCTACAGCATGTTCGACAACAAGCTTCGCTTCACACCCCTTTTATCCTCTGGCACAGCCACACCTGAATCTCGGCTCCCGCCAGCTATCATCGGCTCGGTGCTCCTCCCGATCGGGTTGTTTTGGTTCGCGTGGACAAACGGGCCGGAGACGCACTGGATCGTCTCGATAGTCGCATCCGCGGTGTTTGGGGCGGGGCTGGTGATGGTGTTTTTGAGTTTGTTGACGTACATGATTGATGCGTACACTGTTTTTGCCGCGTCGGTGCTGGCGGCGAGTAGTGTGCTGAGGAGTCTGTTCGGGGCGGCGTTCCCGCTTTTTGGGACGTATATGTATCGGGATCTTGGGATTCACTGGGCGAGCAGTGTGCCGGCGTTTTTGGCGGTGGGGTGCGTGCCGTTTCCGGTGCTGTTTTGGTGGTTTGGGGGGGGGATGAGGAGAGGTTGTAGGTATGCGAGGGAGGCGGAGGAGATTTTGGGGAGGATGAGGGGGGGTGATGAGAGGAAGGGGAGTGAAGATGGGGAGGAGACGGGTAGGGGGGAGGAGACGACGGCGGTGGTGGTGGAGGGGAAGGAGGAGATTGGGAGGTAATTGTGGGAGCTGCAGGAGAAATGGGGGGGAACGAAACGGCGTTTGGGATTGTCTTGGTATATATCTGTGAGATACCATTGGGACTTTTTTGTTGGGATTTGCATTTGGGTTGGATTAGATGCTGGAGTTTTGTTTTGGATACCCTACTCCTTCTGATTACAGTGGATTAGATGTCAGATGTCGAGGACTTACTTTAGAGTTACTGCCATGGTCTTGTGGGAAAGAGGGTGTAGATGTAAAAGTAGAGGTGAAAAGAGTTAAGGTGCTAATGGGAACATAGTGTAATATTGGGGTGGTGAGATAATCGGTGTGGTAGTTTTGGGAGGATAGGGGAAGGGGAAGAGGTTTGAAAAAGTGCAAAATAGAAGGTACCCCTGAAATCAGGGGTTGATATCTTTTGACCGACCCAGGGATCGAACCTGGCACCTTTTGTGTGTGAGACAAACGTGATAACCACTACACCAGCCGGCCTTTGGATGAGGGTTAGGGTCGAAGGTTTGATCCTTATGTGGGCTCAGCTGGCCTGGGTTGTGACCCTGACGACAAAGAGATTTGTTGAAGCACCGAGGAGAGCGAAACTGAGGGATCCTGAGGTCGTACACAATCGACTTTACAATGCTTGTGTAATGAAATTGATTGCAGTCAAACATTGCTGAGGCACACACTCTCTCCAGCGGCCCGGATACCATCGGCGCTCGGCTCCGGTACCACTCCCGATCCGATCCCCACAGCCGATATGACTTTTTCTCCAACTTGCCTATCAAGGAATGACACAGAAAAGGCCCATCGGTATCAGATAGGGACGCCTCCCTGTGCATAAGCTTTGATCTTATCTCACTCACGTCCAGGCCTTCACACACTTACTCCACCACGTCACTTCACTGACATTCGTCCAGGACCAGAGTCGATTTTCAGCTTCAACGGCAACCTCAAAGACTTTTTGAACATTGAAGTTTAAGTCCGGATGAGTGTTTTTATTGCGGCTTGTCTGTGGTGGAATTATCAGGGTCATTGGCAGAGTTGAGAGCTTCATGTATGGTCCTTAACCAACCCCTTTTTCTCGTCCGAGTAATCAACTCACTCTCACTCACAGCTATTCCCCCTTCAAAAATGACACCTCTCCTGCTCCTTCTAATCCTCACACTCCTCTTCCTCACCTACCTCCTCTCCCCCCTCTTATCTAGAGATCCCATCCCCGGCCCCCTCCACGCCCGCCTCACCTCCCTCGTAATAAAATACCACGAGTTCACCGCCACCCGCACCAGCTACATCCACTCCCTCCATCTCCGCTACGGCCCCGTCGTCCGTGTCGCCCCCAACGAGGTCGTCTTTGCCTCGGCCGCAGCAGTCAAGGAGATCTACTGCAGCAATGGGAGCGGCTACGACAAGACGGAGTGGTATGACTTGTTCAAGGTGTACGACAGACGGACAATGTTTACTATCCTGGGCAAGCAGGAGCATGCGAAGAGGAAGAGGGTGCTGGCGGATCGGTATGCAAATAGTAATATCATGAAGGGCGGGGTTATGGACGGGATTAAGGGGCGGGCGAGGAGGTTTAGGGAGATTTGTGAGAGGGGAGGGAGGGAGGCGGTGGATTTATATGTAAGTTTTTCTTTTCTGGGTTAGATGTGGATGATGTGATGTTGACTGAGTTTTGTGTGTGTAGATTAGTGAGTCCTGTTAGACCTATGTTGGTGAGATGAACGCATGCAAGACTGACGGTGACGGATAGTTCTCCACGCCTACGCCTTCGACTGCGTGACTCTTCACCTTTTTCACCCTCACTCGGCCAATTCTCTGACCGACCCCAAAGATTCCGAAGTTATGCTTGAAGTCACGTTTGACAGCAGCCTTCAGAGTAAGCCTTCCCACTTATCACCAACCCCGCTACTCAACCTGTTACTAACCTCACACAGACCGTCTTCTAAGCCATTACTCCCCCCTCCTCCACCGCCTCCTCAACTCCCTCCTCTCCTCTCTCCTCAATCTCAAGCCTCGGGAAACTCCCCTCGCCGATAGTTTCGTCCTCAACACCGCCGCCGAAACCAACGTCTCCCCCTTCACCCTCCTCCACCGCCTCCACCACGACCTCCCCTCATCATCTCCCGACATGCCCCAGATTGACAAAGCCGCCGAATGCCTAGATCACATGGCAGCTGGCATCGACACCACCGGTGACGCACTCTGCTTCCTCATCTGGGAACTTTCCCAGCCTTCTTCCTTGCCATACCAAAGAAAACTGCAAGAAGAACTACGCTCTGCTGGGGAAAACACGCCGGTTGAGAAATTGGAGTACTTGGATGCGGTGGTGATGGAAGGGTTGAGGATGTTTCCCGCCATTCCCATGTCTCTACCTCGATATTGTCCCCCAGGAGGGAGAGTCATTGATGGGCATGAGATTCCAGGGGGGACGATAGTCAGTTGTCAGGCATATAGCGTGCAGAGATTGGAGCAGGGGGGCGTGTTTGAGGAGCCAGACCGGTTTTTGCCGGAGAGGTGGTTAGATGGGGATGAAGAGAAGGATAGGGAGAGGAGGCGCTGCTTCTTTGCTTTCTCGCAGGGCGGGAGGGGGTGTATTGGGAAGCATTTGGCATTGGCGGAGATGAAGTGTTTGCTCAGGGAGGTCTACAGCAACTTTACGACATTGCCGGGCTTGAAGATGACGGAGAAGGATATGGAGATGGCGGACTTGCTGGTGAGCAGCCGGCCGGCTGGGCAGAGGTGTTTGGTTAGGTTTGAGAAACTGGAGTCATGATGCTTGCCTGAGGGCTTGGGCATAAACGTGGGGCGAGGCAAGATTGCCCGGGAGGGGAGGTCAAACGGTTTGGTGGAACCAGAGCCTGATCTTGAGGGCAGAATGTATGTAGGACCATGGTCAACAGCTATGTATGTATGTATGTATTTATCGAGATATCGCATGTTGGCTGGGCGTTGACACAGGGATTTAATAAGCTCGGGGACACTCTTGGTACGTTCTGGACAGACGGCCATATGCATCGTACCATATTACTTGGTGGGTTGCCGGTGGCCAAATTTATATATTGGAAACGGTGGCTCAAGCTCGGTGTGCCATGTGAAAAGCTACCCGACTTTCCTCTTCAAGCCAAAAAAGCCACAGAAGCAAGTAACTCTTACTTGAACATATCACATTCAACAAAGTCTTATAATGTCATCATACTGCGTACATGGCTGAACAGGGCGTTGGGCGTTGAATGTGCCGCCTCCCGCGTTTCGGGTTCTGTTTGCAAGTGCTGTCTGTGGTAGGCAAAAGCCTGAGTTGCAGAAGTGGGGGAAAGGACTTCTTGGAGGGGAGGAGGGGTAAAGGGCTTCCTCGCTTCTTTGAAGAAACGAAACGCACATGGCACAATGTGAACAAAATCAAAGAAAAAGAAATGAAAAAAAAAAGGGTCCCGCTGAAGAACAATGTCGCCTTTTGCCGCCTGCAAGTCGGGCAACCCGCAACCCAGAAACAGAAGGCCAGAAGAAGGAGCGGGGGCGAGTCAGAGTGAGCAAAGATGCGCTTAGCGGGGCGCGATCCACATCAGAACCTTCCTGCGCGGCCTTGGTTTGCCTGGCAGGTCCTGGCAGGTGCCTGGCCCCGGGGAACCTTTGGCGCTGTATAATTTGACTTCCCTTCTGCCCAGAATAAAAAAAAAATCTCTTTCTCTTCTCCTCTTACTCTTATAGCAGAAGTATTCAACTACTGTCGCAAGGCAGATCCACTCTCCGCGTTCACGCACCCACCATCATCCCAGGACCCCGAGCCAGTACAAAAATTTCGCTTTCTGCTCTTTTTGCTGATCTCCCGCAACCCACTTCTTCAACTTCACTCCTTCCACCATCACCAAAAAAGGCCGTCTCCCGTCCCCCGCGACACCCCAACGACCACACACATCCCCAAGGACACGCAGCACAGCGTTGTTTATGTATCAGCACGACAAGGACTCCGTCTCTCGACACTTCCCCCCAAAGCTGCATCCGTTTCGCATAGCGCCGAAACCGTGTAGCTCCAACACCTCTTCTGACGGTTGACTCTCTGCCCATGTCTGAGCATCATCAACAGCATCACCACATGTCCAGTCCCCAGCTTACGTCCTACTGACACCGTTAAACCCTCAAAACTCCTTCGCCAGCTCTCGATATCTTGCTTGTCTGTCTTCTTCTTCACGACGCCACTCGTCCACTTAGTCAAGTCTTCTTACGAAAACATCACCAAACACCGCAATCATGGCTGCTCTCGTCAACGTTCGTCGCGACGTCTCCGACGCCTTCTACCGCTACAAGATGGAGCGTATCCAGACCAAGATTGAAGGCAAGGGTAACGGCATCAAGACCGTTGTTGTCAACCTGAGCAGTGTTGCTCAGTCTCTGGCCCGTCCCGGCTCGTACCTCATCAAGTACTTCGGTTTCGAGCTGGGCGCCCAGACCAACATCGATCCCGCCGACGACCGCTGGATCATCAACGGTGCCCACGAGGCCAGCAAGCTCCAGGAGCTTCTTGACGGCTTCATCGCTAGATTCGTCCTCTGTAAGAAGTGCAAGAACCCTGAGACGGACGTTCAGATCAAGGACGGTCACATCACGCTCGACTGCAAAGCCTGCGGCCAGCGTACCGATGTCGACCTCCGCCTCAAGCTCAGCGGCTTCATTCTCAAGAATGTGCCCAAGAAGACCAAGAAGGACAAGGCCGAGCGCAAGGCCGCCCGCAAGGCCAAGCAGAACGGCGGCGGCAAGGACAACGGTTCCGGAGAGGACAACGTCTCTGACCAGCCCTCTCCCAACGGGGACATTGACATTGCTAGTGACGATGATGCTTTGACTCGCAAGATCAAGACGGAGGCGGTGAACTTTGACACCAAGCCTGTTGCTGATACCGAGGTCGAGTGGGCCGTTGACATGAGCGAGGAGGCTGTCAAGGCTCGCCAGCTGGGCCTCCCTGACGATTTCAAGGCCAAGCTTGTGTTGAACGGCGAGGACGAGGATGAGGACGGCGAGGGTGGCTACACCGTCTACGACCAGCTGGCCGACTGGATCCAGGCAGAGGCCGCGACCAAGGGCAGTGTCAACGACGTCGATGATGTTGACATCTACGTCAAGGCCAAGGAGCTCGGCATTGAGGCCAAGCACCGCACTCTCATTGTCTTGGTCATGACTCTTTTCGACGAGAACATTGTGTCTCAGATTGGCAAGCGTGCCAGCATGCTCAAGAAGGTGTGTACACTGGTAACATTGTGACTTTATGCAAAATACTAATGATGTCTAGATGGTCTCTTCTGAGCGTCACGAGAGGGCTCTCCTTGGTGGTACCGAGAAGCTCTTGGCCGAGCTCGGCAAGGAACACTACGACAAGATCACCAAGATTCTCCAGCACTACTACCACCACGACCTTGTGTCCGAGGAAGTTGTGACCAAGTGGGGCGCTAAGGCATCCAAGAAGTATGTCGACGGCTCTACTTCCAAGAAGATCCGCAAGGCTGCCGAGCCCTTCCTTACTTGGCTTGCTGAGGCTGAGTCCGAGTCTGACGACGACGACGAGTAAGCGGTCTGTTTTGCTTGTCTGCTTATTTGTTGTGTAATGGGGGAGGGTGGATGTCTTGGGAGCGATGTTTTGGTGTCTTGGCTTTAGTTGGGGACGTTTTTTTGAGGAGGATGGTCTACAGAAAAGGACTTGCTAGTATTGCTTTCAGATTGGCACTTGAAGTAGCTTAGTTAAACACGCCTCTCTCTTTTATAAAATACGAGTGCCCGTGCAGATGGTGGCTGTTATGTGATGTGTTTGTTGAAAAGTCTTGGTCGCCTGGGTAACTCCCCTGAATCGACGCCAGGGGTCGCACCAGAGACATGTTGGCTGATGAAAGTCCATGTCGAACCAAATCTGTTTTCCTGCAACTTTTATCGTGTATGTTTTTCAGAAAAAATGTTTTTTATTCGCTATAGGTCTCACTCTACTCCATGGGTATCATCTTTTTTCTTTCTCACTTCCCCTCCGTCGTCACCCCCAATCCAATCCCCTTGCGCCGTCCCCTCACCACCGCCTCCAACGCCCTCCCCACCCCAGCCAAATCGCCCAGCATAGTGATGTGGCCCCTATCCGTGCAAACCCTCCCCCCTTTCACCACTTCGTACCCCTCGGGCAACATCGCCTCCTTCGCCAGCACAACCCCATCCCCCGACTTGAACATCAAATCGTCATACGCATCCGCATGCGCGATCCCCTCCCTCCCCGCCACACGGCAGGCGTACGTGGTGGGTATATCCTTTGCGTACATGAGCGCCAGCGGGGGGTACTCATTCCTCTCCTGAAGAACCTTGTTATGCGCCAGCTCCGCACGAAACCGCTTGATCTCCCGTAGCGTGCGAGCCAAGTACGCCAGATTCTTTGCTCTTGCTGCGTCACTGCTTGGAGAATCAACTGGACTTGTCTCCCCTCCCCCACCAACACCACCAACACCACCAGAAGAAGAAGAAGAAGATCCCCCCATCTGCGGCGCCAGCGTCCTATCCTTCCCGGTAGTGACAACAACACCAGAGTCACGTTTCGTCGTCTGCGTGTTACTCCTGCTCCGCAACGGAACCCTCAGCCCATCCAGCGACTCGCTCAGACTCAACAACGAACTAAACGTCCCATTATTCTGCCTCCCCAACTTAGCAGGCAGCGCTGGTTCAGACACGGATGGACAAAGCCGGTATCTCACCCAGTCGTTGACGTTGTAAAAATCGATATTGTGATGTTCACCAGTCTCCTTGTCAACAAAACAGAACCCGTCTTCGGGTAAAAACACAAATGTTGTTCTGAGCGAAAAGTTGACGTGCGCGGTGAGGATTTTTTCATTGAGCAAAACCGCGTCCCCGTTGCGGAGAGGTCCGAGGATATTGATGCATCGCTGCGGCACACCCACGTACACGACTCCAGCGAAAAGCTCCGGTCGGGCGTTGACCGCGTGCCGTGTAATCAGACCCCCCAACGAATGCGAGATAACCCACGCCCCTTTTTCTTTTTCTCTTGCTGTCCCCGGTTGGTTTGACGGGAGTGATTCAAGGAATTTTACCAGTTTTTGGGAAAGGAGATGCGGACTAAGCCGCCAGTCATAACCATAATCATGAACCCTCAACTTCCCCGCTCTGGCATTCTCGCATTCACGAAGCCGTTTGAACAGCCGCTTCGAAATATCCACCGGACCAATATTCTTGAGCATCCCATCCGCAAAAATACTCTTCTCCATGTCCACTTCATCCTGAGATTCAAGCCCGACTTCCAGATTGACTTTTCGGATATTCAGCTGGACTTTTACCGGCACCCACAATCGCCGATGAGGGGGTTTGGCGGACCGGAGGATCGAGCCCCTGTACCCCCCCATAACGACAATGTCACCAGTCAAAGTTTCCAGGACTTTGTCTAGCGGGTCCTGGGGGGCGGTGCTGTGGGAGGAGACTGAGAAAGAGCCGGAGCGGTGGGGGGTGGTGGTTGTTGCGGTGATGGGCTCCGTGGCGGATTTTTTGACGAGGGGTGTGTTAAGAAGGTTAGGCATTTGCGGCATTTTGAACGAGGGACCTTCGAAGCTGTCTAGGATGGCCTTCATGCGGACGTTGACTTGCTCGCGGACGTTGGCGAAGCGGGTGTCGTCTCCGAGGGAGGAGACTCGGGACAGGGTGTGGTAGAGAAGGGAGTCATCCGAGGTTGTTCGCCTCAGGGAGGATGTCCTGGGGGTGCCTGAGCTGTTTTCCGGGATGCCGCTGGTTTGTGGTGCTTTTGGTGTTCGCTCATCTTTGGTTGGGGAGGTGTTGTGTGAACTGTGAGACGAAAAGAACGGGGGTGTGGGAATGCTCGGCATGAAATTGGACGGAATCGATATCGACGGGAGAGCCTTGGAGAGTCTCTTCAGCATAGCATTCTCGCTAACTGAAGATGCGCGCTTGTGCCGTGACGACTGGCTTTTGATCGCCAGCGACATGGACGACCACCTCCCCGGCTCGGTGATGTGAAACTGCTTCGGGCCGGCCTGCCATGGTGTTGGGAGGCGTTCAAGAAGGGGCTGTGCTTGGGGAGCTGATGAGACCCCTGGCTTCCCCGCTCCTCCCATTTGAACCAGAGGTTCGGATGAATGTCTCGGTGGTGGTGGTGGTGGTGGTTTGCCGCCACTCGAAGTACCATCCAGGGATGGCATCACTGGATGATGGTGGTCGTCCTCGATCCTCTCAAAAATGCCACCTCCCGATAACCGATCCATAGCCGCCATCCTCTCCGCAGCCGGAGTTTTTGGCGACGTGAAGAGGGTAGCCAGTGGGCTGATGGCCGGTTGCATCAGCGATTGGGCATCGGCCTGGTCATCTTCAAAATCCTCATCGTCCTCCGGTCCATCCGAGGAAGAAGCGGGTCCTCCTCCATTTTGCTCCTGTACTGGTGGCGGGAATTCTGTAATAACTGGTGGAAGCGTCACCCGCGCCATATCTGCCTCCAAAGAAGCTGAAGCCGTTGGTGCTGCCATGGCGGTCATTATAAGAGTGAAAAATGCGGTGGGAGATGCCTCAGCATAAGAGGGTATTTCAAGCTCGACATCCACAAGGCTGTGTTCGCCGTTTGCTTGGCAGGGGTTGCCGGCTGGGTTTAGTCCAGGTTGGGATAAAAATAAACAATAGAAGACTATTGGGTGATAAAGCTAAGTGCCTATTGATGGGATGAGACGAGATGAACTATCAATTGACTTGACTTGACGAGCTAGGGAAGGTCAAAAAAGAAGAGAAGAGAAGAGAGAAAAAAGGAAAAGACCGTCCCCTACAGTACTCCAGTTTCGAAGACACTGTTATTTAGGGTGAGTGATATGATAAGCTGAGAGGCTGAATGCGGCTAGGTAAATGGCTCGGTTTGAAGGATCAGATCGATCCCGTTTGGTCTGGCCCGCCCCGTCGGCCTTTGTCTCGATTTATTCGCTGTTGGCACCCAGGCAGCTGGAACAGCCAGCAGCAGAGGGAAGGGACATTCTCCCAGATTCCCCATAATAGCGGCGGTGCATGGCCCAATCAGGAAGGACCCCGTTGTCTGATACTTTGATACCCGACACTTTGTCTCTTCTTGCCTATCAGTTTGTTAGTATGTATTTCTGCTTCAAAAACCCTTTATTAAATTGAAATTTCCTCTTCGTCAGAGTTGTGGTTGCTTCCTTGCAATTTGACGTCATGGGCGCTTCGAGAAGTCACCGCAACAATTTGCTTTGGTTCCACCGTCGTCGCTCCCCCGCGCTTCGCCCTCTGCCGGACCCGCGCCTCCTCCGAGCCCCGTGTCAGGCCGCCGCGGCACTAAACCCCGGACTCTATTTGTTGGTCTCGAGTAGCATTTTCCCTTTTAAAACAAAAAGCCCAGGCATATCGTTGACCGCATTTCTTCGCCTGATGAGAACAGGGCAGATTTCGATGGTCAATAGCGCAGAGGCTGAGCCCAGCATCGCCGATGACCTGTAAGCGAACAAGTTCCACGACGGCCCTGTCGTGTCGTAAGCCTGCAGATGCGATCAACCAGATTTGGTGGAGGTCATGCAAAAATACGCGGAGCCTCGTCTTGGCTCCAGCGACACGTAAGTGTGACAAGGAGACCATCATCAAACTCATCTTTCAGAAATTTGACATCCATCGTGGAGCCTCAATGCCGTTGCATCGCAATGGAACATTTCAACGGTCAAAGTGGCATCCCTGGAGATGAAAGCTTGGTCATGGGGAGACGAAACAAGCATGTGATAGTCTGGCCCAAGCTCTTTGCGGTGAACAAACAAAACACGGGATACGCGGAAGAAGGTAAGGGTTCAAAGAAAGAGCTTGCTAAGAAGCTCCAAATCGATCTCATCCACGCTTCAGAGCAAGCAGAAGAAAGCCGTTTGCTGCCCAAATGCACAACACCTCTGAAAGCGTGACACAAGATGTCGTCGTCCAACCCTCTCTCACTTAACCAACCCTGACTTAAACACCACCACTTCACGTGACCCGGCCTCAGGCAATTCCCCACTTTTCTCCTCCCACAGCGAGCTCACCCCAAGCTTGGCACCCGCCAAGCAGCCGCCCAGCAGCCAGCATCCAGAACGTCAATTGACGATTGAGCTGTGTCTGTCTATCGCCGGCGACAACCTCGCAACCACCACCACCCCCGCATTTTCTTCTCACAGTTTGTAGCAGCCGGCGCAAGCCACCAGAAACAAATCCAAAATGGCCGGCCTCGAGCATCACAGTTCGTCCCCCCCTCTCTCCCGCCGCTATAGCG
Organism: Triangularia verruculosa; assembly: GCA_033296885.1. Taxonomy (NCBI): domain Eukaryota; kingdom Fungi; phylum Ascomycota; class Sordariomycetes; order Sordariales; family Podosporaceae; genus Triangularia; species Triangularia verruculosa. Next base: position 75,684 of record MU863982.1, on the reverse strand, counting down.
AAAACAGAAGACTAACTCGAGCTGTTGAACAGAGGTCGCCATGGACCCGGCGTTCGTCCGGTGGACCAGTACGTTTTATTTTATTCTTGATTGAAAGGGGATGCATTTGGAGGATACGGGGAAGGGGTATACAACCATCGACCGCTTGCCTTTCGCCGAAAATCGAAAACCGACAAGACCGAACCGATTTGCTCAACGGGCAGACTGGATCATTGTGGACATATCGACAAAGACCAAAAACCAGCAGACTAAAAGACGAACGAAAAATCTGAACCGAAGAAACACCAAATCAGTGTCCAACGGGGGCACGATTTGACTGTTGAGAATGACACCTTCAGAACGACAACGAATCGACAACATAACTCCCTACTATCACCCCCCTTGCAGCAAAAAAAAAATACAGATGATCAACCCCCCACGGAACCCCAAATCTTATCCCAAGAAACCGGACCTAGAACCTTGTCAAAGAACAACACCACGGGCTAGATCACCCAGCAACTGACACCTAAAACTTCACAGACATGCAAAACAACCGCTACAAGTACTTCCGCTGGACCCCCAGAACCGGCCTCCTCGCCACCATCTACATCGTCGTCGTCCCCGGAATATTCGCCTACGTCGGCTGGAAGTGGGATGTCAGTTTACTCACCCCCCCTCCTGCCCCCATTATCTCAATATCTAACATCATATCATCAGGGTGCCTACGACTTCCGAGCGAAGCGCAGAGGAGATCTCCTTGTTGAGCGTTAAACGAGGAATTGTCTCTGGCAGTAAAAGAGAAAGAGAGAGGGGGCAAGTGTACATATTTTGATGATTCAGGGCGTGGGTGACAGTCAACGAACTGTCATGGGAGGGGGTTACACGATAGAGAACCTCAGGAGCACAAGATCAAATGCTACGCTGTTTACAGGATTTCATAATGTACTCTCGATGATAAAATGTGTCAAAATGTAAAGTTGTTGTCATATGTATATCACTAAGGTATCCAAACCACTCGCTTAGCAGCGCTGTCTTCCGGCCTCTGGTGCTCTATAAAGCTGTTTTGTGTAACCGTTTCCCCCTCAGTGTTTCACTCATATCCACCCACCACTATAGCAATCCCAAGCTCCCCCAAAGGTCTCATACTCGTGACCCACCAACGCCCTTTCAAGCGTACAGCCATCCATAAAATCTTGAATCACTCGGCTTTCCCCAGGTTGGCGTCCCACCTTGGACTCCAACACGACATAAATATTCAGAGAAATAACCATGCACACTTTTCCTCTTCCCCCAAAACGTTCAATCACCCAGTCAAGCCATCCGTCCATCCAATCTCCATGCTCCCCCTTCTACCCCTCAATAATAGCCATGCTTACTCTAACCGCCGTCAGAAGAGATATCCATAGACGCTTCAGGAAGTTCCATGTCAACGTCAAAGACCCCTGAATCCACTGCACTGACGTCCGATTTATCAACACTCGCACTCGCCCCAGCAGCTTCCGAGGGAGCACCGAGAATACTTGCCGAAAAGGTCATCCTGAGCTGAAACATCAGGAGAAAGAGAAACAGGCCTAGAAGCGTCAGAAACGTCCATGACATCTACAGAGACCCCTGATCCACGGGGAACAAATTTGAATCCAGCTTCCAATGTTGTGTCGAGTACAAATGATTAATGGGAACCTTGTGTGATAATATCAGGAACATGTAAAGATTCATTGCCAGGGGAGTCCGGTCTCGGTGGACTTGACTGTGCTTTGAGAGCATCGTCTCCTTCGCTCTCACCCTCAGAGGGGACTCGATGCTCACTTCCTTCTGAACCATCTCGCGCCCCATCGCTGCAGGAAGAGGATGCATCCGGGGGTGTCGACTCCTAATTATTTCGACGATCGTGGTCCCGCGTCCTCGACGAAGGTGGGCCCCTAGACGTTCCCTTAGATACACGGCCGTTGTTGCGCCGTGGTAGACGGATGTCTTCATCAGTATCGTCTCTCCCCTCCCCCTTGGCACTATCACCGAGCGGCACACCCTTGCCAGAATGGCCATCGGCCCCGCGCCGTTTGCCGGGAGTGTTGGATCTCCTCGATTCTATCTCTCCTGCCCCAGACGCGCGGCCGTTCCTGGCGGCTGGCGCCGGCGCTACACTGATGTCCTTTTCGTTTGGTGGTTGGATGGTAACTGTAACCATGGCGTTCTCCAGCCATCTCGGCTTTGGGTCCTTGCTCGTCGCCTCATTTTTGTCTACGGCAGGCAGGTCAATGCCGGGGTAGCCTCGCCCTATAACGTAACTGCCATGAGTCGTCTCCCAGAACTTTGGCCTGGTACCAGGTGGGGCTCTGGGTGGTTGTGTATGAAGTGACTGCTCCATTTCGTGGAAAACAAGACGAGTGCCAAAGGATGGTGAGGGGATGATCTTCTCTGGGTGGTTTGCAAGGAGGTGTGAGACTTCCTCCAAGGTGCTAATGAGAACAATGTCAGCTAGATGCCACGGCACGCTTGACAAGACCCGTTGGTAACAGCGTACCTTGACATATCAATGGTAAGAACAACATGGGGGGGCAGCGGCTCTTCGACAAACTCTTCTGGGCTATCAAGAATTGGGTTAGCATCTTCTGGACGGGTTTGACGGTACGATATGTCTTTCGACGCAGCAAAAGAGGTCTTCACGAGGTTGGAAGACTTGCCTATGGAATGTGTTCATGCGGTAGAAGAACCTCACAGGCACCATCACGGGCGCGAATAGGGCTGGCCGGGGCCTGCTTGGTCCTGACATGATGATATGTGTTGTCGTTGGCCACAGTAAGACGATGCTGGCAGGTGAGCAGTTGAAGAAAGTAAACTACGCATTTGGCTTGCCAGAAGACAGAAACTCAGTGCTCATTTGTTGGGAGAAGGCGTAATTCTAAGTTACACGCCCCCCGAGAAGGCGCTGTCCACGCAGCGGAAGGAAGCCTTCAAAGGTGGTTGTTAAGCTTTCACTCTCCTCCACTCCACTCCAGCCTTCAGGGTCTACCCGGGTGTTCCAGTTTCAAGAGAAAAACTCTTGATATCATCCACAGTCCAAGCCAAACACCAGGGGGCGTGAAGTTCTCGTCGCAGAAACAGGGTGTGTCCGTGTATCGAGTACCTCCGTACCTTTTTTCTGCCTGCCGGTGCCGATCCGTCGGACAAGGTGGGTCCAGATCGTGGCGCAGCACGCTTCCCGCATCACGCTAGTGCAACGACATTGGGGCCGACCTTATTTAGCGGAGCGTCTCCCCGACCACCTGCAGATTCCAGAACCTCATCTCTCCATTTCCAACCTCACCTCTTGTTTTCACGCCCCAAGCAGCCCTTTTCACGCCTTTCCCCGGCTTCAAACAGTTGTCTGGACCCCAATATATCCGACCCCAAGGACGTCTCACCTCAAGCTTAACACACCAACCACACTGGTCACCAACCATATATACCAAGAGGACCACCAGCCCACCATGGACTTCGCCTCTCTCATGGCCAAAGAAATAGCCAAGAAAGAACCAGAGAAAGAAAAACCCCAGAAATACATCTCCCGCCGTGAAGCCGAAGTCCAACGCGAAGCAGCCTACCTCGCCTCCCAAAAAACCCTCGAAGAAGAACGAGCCTCCAAAGCAGCCGCCAAGCGCAAGCGCGAAGAGGACGCCGCCGAGGAAGCCAAAGCCCGCGAGGAAAAACGCAGAAAACTCGCCGAGGAGTCCCGGCTCCGTCGAGAAGCAAAACAAGCAGAAGAAGAGCGCGCCCGCCGGAAACGTCTAGGTCTACCAGAACTCCCTCCCCCCAACCCCAACTCCGACTCTGCCTCCAAACCTGACGACTCCGACAACAACTCTGACACCTCCGACTCCGACTCACCCAACATCCCCGACCCCGACCTCAAGTCCAAGCTCCGACAACTAGGCCACCCCGCCGTCTTGTTTGGAGAATCCCACCTGTCAAGGTTACGTCGCTACAGAAACGCCACCCGCCCAAGCCATGACCTCACGACGGCGGGACCAATCCAAACTAAACTCCTCCCCGTCGAAGAAAAAGACATGAAAGTCCCCGACAAGATCCCCCCAGCGACCGAAAAAAAGGCCAGGAAGTACCTCTACCGCCAACTAGCCTCTTACTTCAACATGATCCTCCGCGAGTGGGAAGCCGCTCTCGCCAGGGAGAACAACGCCGACACAACAGCCGGCCAGCAAGCGATCAACGCCATGACTTCGTCAAAAGAAAACATGGCCCCTCTGTTCCGGCTGTTCGAAAAGGGAGAGCTGGACGAGAGCATCCTAGAAGCCGTCGTGGAGATTGTCAAGGCAGCGCAGGAGAAGCGCTACGTCGACGCAAACGACGGGTATTTGCGACTGAGCATCGGAAAGGCGGCGTGGCCGATCGGTGTAACCATGGTTGGGATCCACGAGCGCAGCGCAAGAGAGAAGCTGCACAATGGTGAGAGGGGCCACATCATGGGCAGTGAGGTCACGAGAAAGTATCTCCAGAGCATCAAGCGCTGCTTGACGTTTGCACAGGTGAGGTGGCCGCCAGAGGATATCAGGCAGTTGATGGGATAAATGGGGCGGGGGAAAAAAAAGGAGACGGAAGAGAAGGAATTGTAGAATTAAATGATACCCAAATACATAGAACAGCGAGCATAAACGCTCCGAGGTGGCAGAGTACTGATTTCCTTTTATTTTGCTGTCTCTCGACTGATGCTAATTCCCAGGACTCCCCTTTTCCCTGTTACACAGATGGATAAAAAACCAAGACCTCAAAAAAACACATGCTGTATTCGTTTCACATCATAATCCCTCTTCCGTTTCAGCCCTATGGTGGTAGCTCTCAACCCATCACGATTTCCTGATCCGCATAGGCCAAATCACCGCCAAGCTGATGATGTAAGCCCTGCTTTTTAATCGGCGTCAACTCCAAGTCAGCCGCAGCAATAGCCATCCGCCTCAAGCGTTCAACTGCCTGCTTTTCGTAATTCTCGGCAGACGCCAAAGCAGATGCCTGCATCTGAGCCCTCGGATCGACCCTGACCGTGTGGACAAGCTAGAAAACAAACGTCAGCAATTTCATCTCATCATGCTTCAAAGAAAGGAACTTACCCTCTCAATCCCATCAATCCTCGCCTCCAAAACCCCCTCCTCAATCATCACCGCCAGCTCATCCTCAATCGAGCTCTCCGGGCTCCCAAACGCCTTCTCCAGCGTCTCCAAGCTCACGCAAGAAAACGGAATCAAGTACTGCACTATGCACTTGCTCCTGATCTTTGCATAAATCCTGCTGACGTGCTTCTGGAGGTAAATGTCCAGCAGATAATCGCTCCTGTACCCCTCCAAAATCTCAATGCACGACGAGTACCTCCCGTTCACAAACATCGTCACCGCCCGTCTGATGTGCGGCTCCGGCTCCAGAAACATCCTGAAGCTCTGGTTCTCCAGCACCATCGCCTGGAGCTCCCTACGGTCCATAGTTGCGAGGGCTAGCAACCCGCCATAGACGGCAATGTCGTTGCGGCTGATGATGTCACTGTAGGCTTTGGCCGGGACGGTTGGGTCGGCCTCGAGGAAGGCGAGGGCAGCTTCGTGGTACTTGTCCTGGCCGAGGAAGGCGATGCCGGTGGCGGCTTTGATGAAGGGTTGGGAGCTGCGCTCTTCTTCGGGGTACTGCCCGTTTAGCGACATTTTGGCGAGGTGGGGGAAGAGCATGTTCCACTCTCTTCGTTGGATGGCCACGCGGACGAGATGCTTGCCGACGTCGACGAGGTGTTTCGCTGTGGAAACGTCGGGGCGCATTTTGGAGTAGTGCTCGGAGGCGGCGTTGAGGTCGCCGATGGCTTCGTAGTGCTTGGCTAGGTCTTCATTGCCCATCTGATTGTTGATAAGAAGTGGTTAGTATTGTGTAAACAGATATTGTCGCGGCGGCGTTCTTTACCCGAATGCTCTCCTTGATGAGATTGTTCTTGTACCCCTTGAGCTCGGCAAGCAATCGTTGGGTTTCTTCGCGGTTGGCGAGTTCTTGCTTCTCCAACCATTTCTTATCGTAGACGGCATCGGGGTCGTCTGGAGCGGCTATGCGGAGGTATTCGACGACTTCTCTGTATCGCTGGATATCCCGTCCACGTTTGGCTTCGGCGAGGGCTACCTTGAGAGCTTCGACGCAGAGCTTCACAGAGCTGCGGCCGATGAGGAGGAGCCGGTCGAATTTAGTGCGGCCGCGGTAGTTCTGGATGAGGAGGTCGAGGTCGAATTTGGGGGCATCTGAAGATATGGTGGGGTTAGTCACTACTGTCTTTGTTCGTTGATGGGATGGCTCGGGGAAGAGGGGCATTGCCTCACCCTTGACAACGATGCCGCCCTGGTCATCCATCTGGGTGAAGAACTCTAGTAAGGGGTCGGCCATCTTTGCGGTTGTCTGTGTACGATCTTGGCTTGGTTGACGTCAATTCCCTTGGGCAAGGCTGGATGCTGGATGCTGGAGATACACCGTAGCCGATAGTCAGCTAGCTGCAGCCTGGCGATAAGATGGAGCTGTCTCCGAGAAAAGGTGGGGTAGGTATGTACGTGTTGGCATGGTGGGGGATGGTGCGGGGCTCATCGGAGTCACCGTCCCTGCCTCTACTGCGTATGGCTCACCTCGAGCTCAGTGTCCACTCAATGCAATCATATTGCGCAAAAAGCCGCTACTGTCATGTGAATACCCTCAGTCAAGGATGTCGTTGTCTCGGCTCGTGCTGGCCCTCTTCGGCTCAAGATGGCCGAATTCCGCCATAATGTTCAACCCGTCACGCCTGGAAATTATTGATCCTGTAAGCTAGGATTACACCTTCAAGAGAGTAGAACAAGCATGTTGACTATCTTCTTAGGGCTTATTATTATCTCTTAAGGTATTCTCGATGTTTACTAGTAAGGCCTATTGCTATTGACTATGTTTCAATGTGTATCGAACGCTGAATAATCCGTTGTCATACAGGCGGGTAAGGTGATGGAGTTCTGCCAAGTCGGGCAATGGATTGTCTCCTCCGATTTGCGTTCTCAGACTCATCGGCTAGCCGACTACACTCACGTCCCCGTCGAAATTCCGAATTCGCTACAAAAACCGACCGCAAGCTTTCGCAAAGCCTTCTGAGAAACGGCGGCTCACCGAGTGTTCGGTTGCTGTTCAATTGGCTCGGGGAAAGCCGAGTGGATCTTGGCAGCTTGAGACAACCCTGGAATCTGGCAGCCGCTATGGATTACAATCACGTTAAGATCTGTTAGAGACTTGTTTTGTCCACCAAGCGCCCTGCAACACCCTGTAGCTGCACGGGCAAGTCAAAACGGTCACCATAGGGCCTTGGTATGCAGATGAGATTCATAACCTTTCCGTCTTGATTCTCTCAGCCTGGAACGGGCTTGACAGGGGGCAGGCGACTAGGGAGCCAGGATAGCGGATATCTCGGAACATTTTTGACGGTTCCGCCCCAGAGCACAGCACGATTCCCGCAAGGCTGACAGGCCGCCTTGCCGGGCTTGCAGGGCACCGCCGCATAAGGACACATGACTACAACCACAGAAAGTCCCTTGCACTGCTCTCTCTGCTCTTCGTATTGTCTCGGGATGTGGGAGGCGGAAGGAAGTGTGTGAGGTACGTAGTCGCCAGTTGGGAGCCCGTCTAGCCGCAAGACGGAAATAGTAAGCGAATCGATATGTGCAGAGGACTATTCTGCACCGAAAAGTTGTATATAGCAGGTGGTTTTGGGCGTCGTTCCTATCGTTTGTCTCTACTCTATGCCTAACCTCTTGCGAACGGTTCTGCGTGCAAAGGTCGGGTTGCGATTCGCCGACATGTCTACAGACGGTCCAAAGCGGAATAGTGCGCACTTATACCTATGTACAAATGACCTGATTTCAGTTACGTACAAGGCTCTGACGTACGCCAAGCCCTTGCCGAGATATTAGCGTGGTCCCTCAAAGTCTTGGCGTCTCCACCCAAACGCAATATTTTGGCGACGCTCCGTTTTTCCCACAACGACATTGGAAGCACAGCGTGCGCGAACACCTGCCCACGGCCGCGGCTTTCGGCCCCCTTGGAAAAACTTTTGCAACAGAGTCCGACTGTTGCTGGCCTTGCCGTTTGCAACTGCGTTTTCTCTCCTTTACGGGACAGCCAATCGCCGTCCGTTCTCAAGATGCCAGGCACAAGCGTCCCGTCTCCCCGAAGATGAAGCTTCCCCCCATGGCACCGTACCGTACCCAGGAACACGCATTGGGTCAACAGTGCTTGTTCTCCCCACTAATCGACTACTGCGCCATGGTGTACGCTATGATAATTATATCTGGGGTGGGGTGTTGGAGAGGCACCGCAGACAGACAGTCGACATTGGCACTGCATTAACTCAACAGCTCGAGGATGAATCCCCAGCCCCCTCCCCTCGCTCGCAGGCTTGACTCGGGAATAAGTCGTCCTTTGCTCGGAATTTCCACCAGACGATAATGCCCCTTCTCGTCTCTCTCATCCACTCAACCGCAGCCGCCGAGGGTAAGTGACCGACACTTGGCGTCCTGGCGCGTCCTGGCATTCGTTCTTGGAGCTCTTGGGCCGTCAGAAGCAAGCACGTAAGCACCTGGTCGACGAGGACCCAGACCCTCGATACCCAGCAGTGCCCGAAGTCCTAGTCTTGGATGGGTGGATGGTTCCTGAAGTCGCAGCAGGGCTACTGCCACTGTGGCATGGATGTGTAGTGGGACCGACAGACGTTCGAAAATACCCGCAACTGCACTGTCGTGCGGTCTGAACCAACCCCAATTCTCCCGCCAGCCCGCTACCCGTCTTTTCTTTACAACCTGCATCATCGTCTTACGTCGCCCTGCTTTATACAGAGGCCTCTCACAGCCACCTTCCTCACGGAACTGAGAAAAGAAAACAGAGGCTGTTGATCTGGCCTAGTTCAATGAGACATCACCCGCGCTCCCGTCACACAGCCATGTACAAATTACATACATACCTGCAGGGAAGGCGGTGCTCGTAGATGGGATGGCACTGGTGACGGAGCCTATTACATATTGACATCTCCGGGGTAAACACTAACATAGGTACGCTACGGTATACACGGAGCATGACTGCCGGTGGGAGTTTGCCGATGACTGTCTTTCAGAGCTCAAGCTTTGAATCCATCGACGTTGATATGATCCTTGACCAACCCCGTCATCAGGGGTCCCCCCACCGCTTGGAGTCCCCTCCGTTGGCCAACCAGGCGACCCCAATTCTTGACTATTGCGCGAGCCCAGCATTTGCTCTACCTCGGGGCCAGTTCTTGGCCCTCTTACACATCCGACATGCCAGACGGGCAGGCAAGGCACACTTTGCGGTTCAGCATTCCCACTGATCACTTGCCTGTTGGCGTTAGAACATAGCCGTTGTCACTCTGCTCGGCATCCACTGCTAGTGACGGCGACCCCGGACTACATACGGTATTTCTCAATCGGTCTTGGGGGTTGGATATTCCATGGCGTTTCTTATCCCCGCGCCGATGCTGCTTTTCTTCAATCCCTCGTGGTGTCTGCAACAGTTCCTCCTCGTCAGAACAGACCACCACACCACTACCAACAAGAAGGCTGGCCTCGTCCCGCGTCCGTGTTACACTAGACCGAACCGGCAGCGGCCCCTCCCTGACGTCGCGTCCCTCTACGGTTTTTAGATCATCATCGAACTGATCTCTCGCCTGGGAAACGCATCCCTACGGTGGGGTCCACTGACAGGGCCACGGTTGATGCGGCATCCTGACAACTCGTCCTAACATTTTTGTGTCGACGTCTCATTTTTTTTTTTGTCTGTTCATCCTGGCCAGGTGGACTGGCGTGCTCGTGCTCGCGACCCAGCATCCATCCCCCATCCAAGCGGGCATCAGCGGAGCCGGCCCCGAGAGACTCCGCGCGAGCTGTGGACTTGATCGGGCAAGGCTTCTGGGTTTCCTTGGCTGTGGACGCTGCCGTACTTACCGCACGTACACATCCCGATAGATTGATTATCCTAGAGCCACCCCTCCCCCCTCCCCACTCTGGCTCTCCCCGTTCCTCCCCTCCCCCCTGTTGGTGCTAGGAAGTATACCTATGTGAAGGTCACCCACGGCGGAATTCAAAGACTCACCACCGGACCACTCCCGCTTGTGCCCAAGCCCGTCCAAACTTCTCACAGTTCGGGCCACTTCGACTTGCGACAGCTATCTGGCCTTGCCGTTGCCGTTGCCGGTTGCTGCGGGCGTGTTCTGTAACAAGCTTCCTCGACGAACGGAACCTGTTTCTGTAGCTTACGAAGACATACGAGCAACCCGAGAGATTATTGAACAGGGGGGACGATATACAACGGCGGGCGGGCAGGAAATACTCTATTCTTGTGTTGCCCCTTTTCTCACAAGCGTGGGGCACGAGCATGACCGAACCTTCCGTGGAAACCAAACCACGTCGCCGAGCTCGTCCCTCTTCGCAAGCACCGCAGCCCAACCGCGGGAGCGCCAAAACGCCCCCGGGAATGTCTGACGATGAGTCGGCCGACTTGTCGCAAGAAGAACATGGCTCTCCCACTGAGAGTCCAAAGTCTTCAGCCCAGGACACCGCCAAGGTAGAATCCGAGGCCCCTGAATCCCAAGATGGCGCTGGCGATGTTCCGAGCATGCCCCTGCAGAAGCGTCGTCGAGTCACGCGCGCCTGTGATGAGTGCCGAAGAAAGAAAATAAAATGCGATGGGAAGCAGCCTTGCACCCATTGCTCTGTCTACAGCTACGGTATGTACAAATCGAGCTCTGTTTTGGCACGTCGGTGTTTTTTGCTGACGGACTTTTTCAGAGTGCACCTATGACAAGCCATCTAACCGCCGTAGGAACCCGGCTCCGCAGTACATCGAGGCGTTGGAGGCTAGACTCCAGCGGGCAGAGACGCTCCTCCGCAAGTTCATGCCAGATGTCGACCTTAGCGATCCCAACCTTGACCCGTCAGTCCAACAGGAGTTCCGTAATCGACAGAATGCAAGAGCACAGGCAGCCAAGCTTGCTAAATCAGAGCCGCCACCGGCTCAGGAACAGACGGAGAGTCAGGACGCGCAGATTATGTCCATGATCGAAACGATCGGGCAGCTCGATATCAACGAAGGCGGAGAATGGGACTTTCACGGAAACTCGTCCGGGGCAGTCTTTTTGAGGCGGATGAAGGAGCATTTCGAGGGGCTGTTGGGCAACGACTACCGTATCCCTTTCTTGCCACGACCATCTCGCCCAGCCGGCATGTTCAGCCTTGACTCTCCTCGTTCAAATGCAGGATCGCCGTGGGAGCCCTCGACAACATCCAACACACCAGCCCCTCCCAATATCTACGATCTCCCGCCTCAAGAAAGAGCCCGCACACTCTGCTACTACTCCTTCAACTGTGCGACATGTCTTCTGCGGGTTGTCCACCAACCGTCGTTTTACGAAAGGTTTGATAGGCTGTACTCAACACCTCAGGAGGCCTGGGGGAACGACGAACATAGATTTCTTGGCCTCCTATACTCGGTTTTGGCCCTGGGTTGTGTCTATGATGTGTCCGAGGACGGTACTGAAGAAGTGCCGGCGACGTACAGAGCCGCAGTAGAACAAGGGTAAGTACCTACCGGCGAAGTTCGGTTGGATGTCCAACTTTTCTGACCCGGGCTCTAGAATCAAGTATTACACATCCGCTCGGCTGATATTACAGGACGTGGCCGAGTGCCGAGATATGGTTTCGCTGCAAGGCCTAGTGTACATGATTCTGTTCCTGCAAGCCACCAGCAATATCAGCGGATGTTATGCGTTCTTGGGTATTGCTTTGCGTTCAAGCCTGCGTATGGGCCTCCATCGCCAGTTGTCACACGAGATGATCACACCAATCGAGGATGAAACAAGGCGGCGCATATTCCATGTTATTCGGCAGATGGACACATATGTTTCGGCCATTTTGGGATTCCCTCTTCTGCTCCACGACGACGATGTGGACCAGTCCATGCCAACCGAGGTGGATGATGAGTACATTACGAATGAGGCCATCATCACGCCGCCGCCTGGGACTCCTTCGTTTTTTGAGGCGTTCAATGCCCACACGAGGCTCATGAGAATCTTGACCAAGGTTGTCAAGTACATCTATCCGGTCAAAGCCGTCGAGGATTGTGTGAATCAGGGACGGGTCAACTCGACATACATGATTAGCTATGCTCGTATCAAGGAGATCGAGGCCGACCTGCAGGAGTGGCACGAACAACTCCCGACGCATTGGCGGCCCAGCTCCGATGGCCCGATCGAGGTTATCAGGTATGTCCCATCACTCCCCAACTGACTGGTTGGGTACTAATGCCAGGTTCTTAGAGTGCGCACCCTATTACGATTCGGCTATGCTCATGTCCAGATGATGCTGTACCGGCCATTTCTTCACTACATTTCCCCGCGCCAGACAGCCGGCAAGAAGATTGACGATCGATACTATAACTGTGCGGCAGCGGGGATCAGCGTTTCTCGCAACATTATCCACATCGGCATCGAAATTCGCAAGCAGGCGGTGCTGATAGGGCCCTATTGGTTCATTCTTTACTCGCAATTCTTTGCCATTCTTTCATTGATTTACTACGTTTTGGAAAATCCCGACAACGCTGGCGCTGCTGAGATATTGGCAGATGCAAAGGCCGGACGGGAGGTTATTGCAAGTCTTGCACAACGCAGCTTGGCAGCGGACAGAATCACGAATGCTCTCAATGTAAGTCTTCCAAGTCATGCTGATCTTTTGGTGTATCGCAATGTTGGTTCTAAACGCGTTATAGCCTCTGTTTGAACAGCTGCCGGAACGGCTCAGGAAGGCATCTACACGGCCGATGCAATCGAAAAAACGAGCGGCACCTGCAGGGTCAAAACCGACGAATGTTGTCCTGCCAGCTCGACCAGGGGTGCAGGATGATATTCAACAGCGCAGATCGGAAGAGGTGTCTCGCCCACCTTCTGGTGCCCTTCGGCGGGAAGCGAAGCTGCCCCCTCAGCGCACGTCATCCTTTGACGCCCTCGGTCTTCAGCAGAACAGCCTAGCGAGCCGAAACTTTTCGAATTTGCAGGACATTCTACCAATCGACATGGCGATGGGAAGGGCCACTCCCGAATCCAGAGCAGCGCATGTCGCTCCAGCCCCAAGACACGCTCAGACGTTTCACCAGGGGCATCCGCAAGGCGCCAACCCGGTCTACAAAGTCGACGCCATGATGTTTCCCACCGGAGACCCGTTCGCCTACCCCAACGCTCCGCTGATGGATCCTGCCGGGCATCATTCTCGACCGGGGCACTCGCACGGGCTCCCTGGGCAACCTCAGGATCCCTCGATGCAGTTCTACATGCCAAGTATATACGACGACATTGAGGGACAGTTGATGGGGCCAATTCCGCCATATCTGATGTCACAAGGACAAACAGCACCCCATTCCATGAGCCCGGCGACTCAGATGTACAACACGGCCAACATGATTGCTATGCAACCCCAGTCTCGACATGCTCAACACCATGCTCCTTCACAGGGCATGGGTCAACATGGCGCTCCGCACCACCAGGGACAAGCACAGCAGAGGGACATGATGGAGGATATCATGGGCGATCCGGATTTCACAACAGGGGAGTGGGACGACATGCTTCAGCAAAATCCAGGGTACCGATAGGCACACACACACACACGGTTTTAACGAGCGAGTTTGAGATTGACGACAATATCACGCTATCTTGATAGCGTTTTTTTTTTTTTCTTTTTAGGGAGGAGAAGCAGTGACCACGACGTTTTCGTTCCAGGCAGGCACAAACATGTTCGGCCTAGCGCCAACATTAAACCTTATATAAACTTTTAAGTTATTACGGCATCGCTGGGCGAGTCGGCGGTTCGGGGGTCGGGGTCGGGGGGCACATGGATTGGGACATCATTGGGCGTGGTTAAAGAAGGGGGTGGGGAAGGACTAAAGGAAATAAGGGAATTGTTGCTGGACCTCAACAGAGCGTTTCTTTTGCATTTTAGTCGCGGCTTTGATACCCAAAAGAACGGATTGATGTGTGTGTGGGTGGGTGTGTGCGGGAAAAACAGGACTAGGTAAGGTAGGTGGGTAGGTTGATGATGAGAAGGATTGTACAGGTATGAGTTTTGGATGGAGGGGAATTTTCTCACAACTCTCTGGCTTCAAGGTTGTGTCTCGAGTTTTAAGAAGGGGAAAAAAAGGAAATGTTAGAAGGGAGAGACGTGGAAGTCTATTGGGACATTTGGAATACACGAGGAGTCCATGATAGAGGTTTTTTCCTTTGGTTTGTGACATCATGGTGGTGGTGGTGATGTGTGTGTGTACATGGCATATAGGGCGAAAGAAAAACAAGAAGCGGAAAGACAGATGCGGTTCAAATGATAGAGTTTGAGGCTAAAAAAAAAGAGAATTTAAGGGTCGTTTTCTGTTATTCTTGGGTGTTTGTTGGAGCAACTTACACAGCTTTCTTTGGGATTTTGACGAGTCAGGGGCAATGGGTGGACTGCTCGATTAGGGCGCGCCCGTGGGTTTCCCTGGGGGGTTCATGTCGATGGGCTTGTATGGGAAGGGTTAGAACTTGTTGGTGTGGTGGTTTGGTTAACAACGGTTTCTGCCGGCTTTTGGATTCTCTTGTGGTACGTGAAACATTCAGCCCGTTCACCAAAGAAAGTCTCTCTCGATGGGTTGGTTTTTTAGTCGGTGCGGCTCTTGGTTTCCACACATGGACAAGTCCAGGAACAAAGAGAAGCGCGGAATATTATTAGTGACAAAGCAGCTTCTCTTCCCGAATAGAAGGGACGGGACCGATCCAGTAAAATAACAGTCTCGTTTTTCTTTTTTCTTGCTCAGCTAAGGTAATTATTCTTTTGGATTTTGTCTGGCTGGACTCGACTCCGGTGCACCCGACGGACGGGGCAGCAACGCGCGCAAAAGCTTGGGAACCTTCTTTTTATCACATGCAACGCCCTGAGGGAGGGAGGTAGCTAGGTACCTAAGGTAGCTCATGTGGGATGGTCAGCCTCTAAAAACCGTTTTAGGATCTGTCCACGAGACCACCCCCGGATTGAATTTCTTCCTCCCCTTCTTTTTTCCTTTGCTGACTTGGAATTTGGAGGGCTTGTCGAGGCTCTTGTTTTATTTGTATGCGACTGGTATATATCATATACGATAACAGCGAACACATACCCCTGCAAGCCAGCAAGGTGTTACCTATCGTCACTCGGCCCAACCGTTATCGCGATAAGGACATCGCGACCACCACACCAGGATACGCTCAACGCTGACTGCCAGCTCTCAGCCTTCCTCCAAAGATTTTGTTGGGGTCTTTTTTTGTAATTCAACAGAAAAGAGTCTAGCTCCATCGGCAGCATCGGGATCGCTTTGGACAGAAAACGATCGGTCCGGTCTTTTTGGGAACAGACACCGCTCGAATTAATCGTAGCTTGAGCAGACCAGCCCCACCCCCGCTGTCTCTCGTCATCCTCTCCTATCTCAAATCGGATAACCCGGTCCTGCCCACATAATCGACTTTTGAGACACTTGAAACAGTTTAGTTACAAGTGAGACGAGACATACACCTCAGTCAAAATGGAGGTCGATCACGACCTGGTCATGGTGGATGAGTTTGATGCTCTGTGAGTGTTCTCCTCCCGAGGGTTACTTACACCGCTTTGATGTGATGCTGACAGTGAATGTGCAGCGCCATCGAGGTCAAGTTGCCAAAGGGACACAACAAGAAGAACTCATCGTCTTCATCGCCTAGCTCGCCGAAATCGATAGCGAAGGCTTTGGCGACCAAAGCATGGGCTCAAAGCATTCCCCCGAACTCAGCCTGGCTCAACGAGAAGATCAAGTTCCCTGGTATTTTTTTTTCTTCATCTTTCATTTATTGGTAGAACTACTTGCTGACCACCCAAAAGCGAAAACACACGCCACAAAAGTAGCTTCCTACCTCGAGCCCACGGCCAACGGTATCATCTACCTGCCAGGCGCCGAGGATAAATATTACGAGGACTCGGATCAAGGCCCCGCCTTCCGCCAACGCAGACACTTCTACTACCTCAGCGGCGCCAACTTCCCCGGCTGCGCAGTCACATATGACCTGCACCAGGACCGCCTCATCCTATGGATTCCATATACGGACCCGCGTACCATCCTGTGGTACGGCAGGACGCCAACGGTGGAGGAGGTGAAAGCCTCGACCGACGTCGATGAGGTCCGCTATGTAGCTGGTGTAAACCGCTACATTTGCGCTTCCCTCACACCTGGCGCATCCATCTACGTCCTGCACCCCGATCAAGCTCCCCAGCTCGAATCACCCAAGGGAGTCGTCCAGATCGACACCCACTCTTTACGCCCAGCTATTGAGAACGCAAGGGTGATCAAATCAGACTATGAGATCGCCATGATTCGCCGCGCCAACGCTTTATCTTCAGCCGCTCACAAAGCAGTCTTGGGTCGCCTCAGCCGCCTCACCAACGAGCGCGAGCTGGAGGCCATCTTCGCTGGATACTGCATTGCTCAGGGCGCGCACACGCAAGCCTACCCCATCATCGCCGGTGCCGGCCCCGCCGCTTCCACCCTCCACTACGACACGAACAACGCGCCCCTTTCTCCTCACCAGTTCGTCGTACTGGACGCAGGGTGCGAGTGGAATTGCTACGCCTCTGACATCACCAGAACCTACCCCATCCCGGGAAGCTTTTCTCCAGAGGCCGAATCGATATATAACATCGTCCTACGGATGCAGAGAGAATGCATTGAAAAGATCAAACCTGGGGTTGTCTACTCGTCGCTTCATCTCCACGCCTGCAAGGTCGCTATTGATGAGCTCCTCAGGCTAGGCATCTTTTACCAAGGAACCGCAGAGGAGATTCTAGCGCGGGGGACGATTGCGGCGTTTTTTCCTCATGGACTGGGTCATCATGTTGGGCTGGAGGTTCATGATGTGTCCGGAAGGGAAAGGTTGCTTTTGGACAGCAAGAGCTCTTTGGCGCCGGCGGGTGGGGTCAAGTCGAATAGATGCAAGCTGTCGCCGTCGAAAAGGGAGGTGGTGCTTCCTGAGACGGTGGGGGTGATGTATAGAGATGAGATGAAGGCAAAGTCGTCGGGCGGTGGTAAGGGGGAGGCGGTGCAGATGCAAAAGGCGAAGAGGACGGCGGGAGGGGGGAGGCAGAAGCTGCAGGAAGGGATGGTGGTTACTGTTGAGCCGGGGATGTAAGTTTTTTCTTCTTTGGTTACTTCGTTACTGACGTTTTACTGACGGTTGGGGGTGTTAAAGCTACTTTTGCAAGGAGTATCTCAGGGCGTACTTCCTCGATGTTGGTCATCACGCCCACTTTATCAATACCAAGGTGCTGGAGAAGTACTGGGACTTGGGCGGGGTGCGGATTGAGGATGATATTTTGGTGACGAAGAATGGGTGGGAGAATTTGACGGATGTGCCGAGGGGGGTGGAGGAGGTGTTGAAGATGATGAATCATGGTCCTTGAGGGAGATGTGGGGGGGCGATGAATAGACTGGAGGTGGGAGGCAAGGGGATGGAGTTTGATGGTGTTGGAGGGTTGATATTTGGTACTGGAATTTGTGTATAGTTTGTTTTTGGAAGGGTTTCTGAAGAGTATACGGAGATGAATGTTAGGTATGATGGTGTAATTTGATGATGATTGTTGGATATGAGATTTGCTGAAAGGGGGTGAGGCTTGGTGTGTTATTCCTCAGTTGTATCTTTCTTTTCACTCACAGCTCATCCCTCCTCAACCCCGGAATATTAACCTTGACCCCTGGCATACTCAGTATCTTCCCCTTCCCCCACCCACCACCACCACCAACCGTAACCCTCCTCTTTGTCCCGACCCTCCCCTGCATCCTAATCCCACTACCCCTCCCTTTTCTCTCCTCCCCACCACCACCGTTCCCCCCCGGCGGCGTCCACGGCTCAACCTGCCCCAGCCAAATCCTCATCCCCCAGGCTTGAAGGCTAGCAATCGTCATCTCCTGCCCCTGAGGGTAAGCATAGATCTTGTTTTCTGCCACAACATGCACAGCACCAGCGGGAAAACTGGTTTTACCCAACAGCCCGAGTTTAGGCATGAGATCGGGGAAGAGGTAAGTGTCGACTAGCACGGTGGTGAATTGGTGGTGGTACTCCTTTGCGAATCTCGTACACTCCTCCCTGAGCTGCTTTCGAGCGGGGGCGGTGGGGGCGAAGAGGTAGATTATTGGTTTTTTTAGCTTCTCAACGTGAGTATGTATATTGGGGAAGAAAATAGGGGGGATGTTGGAGGGGAGTTACGTCGATTAATCGCTGGTGATTCCAGGGTGATAACTCTGTTATAACACCCCTAGACGCTGTCACGACACTACCACCTTTGTAAGTTTTATCACCCTTGAGATGAATGGAAAAGGGGGGAGGGGGACATACAGCCGCTCCATCTCCTTCCCGAACTCAGGGGTATCAAGACTAACCCGCACCCCATCCCTCTCGTCAGACGTATACCCCACCACCACCCCCTTTGACTCCAACCCCACGTTTTCGGATTCTAGCAACTCAGGAACAGCAGATACAACCCCAAAAGAAAACTCTAGCTTGTACTTCCCCGCCAGATCTTCATATGCTGCTAAGATTTCTGGGTTCGGTCGGGGAAGGTAGAGGATAAAGGAGACTTCATCGTCGGATTTGAAGTGTTGTAAGCTGTTGAGGTCGGGGATGGGGGTTAGGATGGAGTTGGTTTTATAATAGCGGTGGCAGCGGCTGATGAACTTTTCAAAGGATTTAGACAAAAGAGGGCCGAGGTAGGGGATGGGTAGGTGGGATTTTTGGAGGAGGAGGATGGAGGGGTAGGTTTCTGTTGATGGGTGGGTTTGTGAACGGCAGGAGGGGGGGTGGGAGGTGCAGTCGATGCTGAGTCTGGATGGGTTGTCTGTCCATTCCGCTTCTAACGCGGCGGTTGATGGTCTGGTTGGGTTAGAGTAGGTAAGAAAATGGTAATAAGATAAAGATTGGGAAGACGTACTCATCTGGCTGGAGTTGGATTGAAAGGGCGTTAGTTGGGATAGGGAAGGATATAATAGGGGTGAGAGGGGGATGTGACGAGGTATATATCAGACCTTTACAACTACAGCCCCAAACTCGTTAGTTTTATTATTTACCCAATGACAAATGAGTGTTCTGTAGGTAGGTACTTACAAGCCACCAATACAGGACCATCAGCGTTCGATACCATCTCGCTCACCTCCTCAGGGCTGGAATGGCTCCATGCCCCGACTGTTCGTACCCCTATCGTCAGCCCCAAGAGGGCCAGCCACGGAATACCAATCATTTTGAAACCGGTCTGGTTTATAGGCCTCGGAAGTGGGTGAGCAAGTCTTGAATGTGTAAGCTCCGTGTTACTGAGAAAGAAAGCACACTACCTCGTTGGTGATGTTGTCGGTGATACCGGAAATAGTAACGTCGACTGGTCAACCCTCTTCAGATGAGTCAATAAGTATAACAGCGCCCCCAGAGATGTAATCAAAAAGACTCGATAAGTTCTTGAACAAGATGAATAAGATGTGGCCGAGGGAGCAGCTAAGTAAACAACTCCAAGTTGCCCAAGTAAGCTCGGACCCCAGCCCCCGTCAATCCAAAACTTGGTTTCAAGGATATCGAATACCACCCTCCTCATCGCACCCACCGCCTATCATCGTGATGTAGCTCAGGAACTCTCAATTGCTTCTAATGCTGTTTCAACAACAACTCGGAAATCATAAACTCGGATATTTCCCAATCTAACGCCAAGCTAAATCAAATCAAAAAAAAAAAAAAAAAGTTACATCCATCATGTTCCTTTCATCCATCCCTTCTTTCCAGGTATCCTCTCTTTCTTGAGCAACACTTTTATACATCCCTCCACATCCATTTTATCATTTGCTGAACCCCCCCCCACCAAGTTCATCACTTCACGATCTAGAGGTACTTCTTCGGCGAGCTCTTCCTCTTCTTATACATGTAAAACGCACCACCCAGCAGAGCCTGGCTTCCAAGAATCACCAAAATCAACTTGGTGTGTCCGGTACCGGCATGCTCCTTGACGTGCGAATGAAGCGCCTCGTGCTTGTCGTTGACGTGGTACTTGATCGCGTTCTCGCTCTCCCTCAACTTCCCACCAAGCTCAGACCGGAGACCCCTCAGCTCGCGTTCGACATCGCCGACACGGTGCTCCAAAACATCAAGCTTGTCCAGACGGTGGAGGAAGTTCTTGACGTCGCTGATCATGGATGAGAGCTCGGCGTGGCGCTGCTCATCGACGCCGTGGTTCTGACCAAGGGTGCGGAAGATGGAGGAGAGATGGTGGTTGACGCTCTGGATGCGGTTGTGCAAATCGGCAAATTGAGCTTGCTGGGTGGAAATGGTGGAGGCGTCTTGGTCAGGGATTACGTTGTCATAGGGATCCTCGATCTTGGCTTGTCCTCCGCGGCCAAAGTTCATTCTCTTCTTGAGCTCCTCCTGATTTGGCTGTTGCTGCTGTTGCTGTTGCTGCTGGTGGGCATTCTCTTGGTGAGAAGCATAGCTATCGTGGCGCTGAGTGTTGTCAGAGCCGCCGTATTGGTGGTTGTCGTCGGTCAGAACAACAAGCTTGAAGACCTCGAAGGAGTCAGGGGTGTCGGCCGAGGCGGCCGTGATACCAATGTTGTATCCGGGAGGAAGGCGAATCTTGTCGCTCTCGAGGCATGGGCGTCCGGCGACTTCGATACTGAACTTCTGGTTGGTTTGCCGAATCTTGATCTGGGTAGGCCGGCCGAGGTTTCGGTATGCAAAGTTGCACTGGCCAAAGGCCAAGCTGTCCACGTTGTGCTGGGAGCGATAGTCGGTCGTCCCGTCGTTGAGGAAACCACGAAGCATACCACCCGATCCGCTGTGCTGGTCGATCACGAGAGCAAGACCATCGAATCTGCCGACTGTGTATATGCTTTCTGTCCCGATAACGTGGTTACCATCCCTCGCCAGCCAGATGTTGAGGTTGCCGCCACCTCGCTCCGGACCGTTCGCACGAAACTCGACATCAGCTATCCAGTTCTGTTGGTTGAGTTGGTTGGAAGACCAGACGGCACCGCGCTGATTACCGGGGGCTACTGGTGTGAGGATGACTTTGTTGGAGAGCACTTCGGGAAGACCAGGCCGGCCTTGCATGCCATAGTTGGGGATCTGGTGTTGCCCCTCGGGAGTTATTCTGAAGACGAAGAACACAACCACGTCAGAACCTGCACAGTCCAGCTCAGAGAACAACATACCTGGGGCCATAGCCGAAACTGAGATCATTGACGAGGTATTGCGCATGTGCCTGGGCCAAGACCGCAGCAAGTACGGCGAAGCTCGATGGCGAGCGCATCTTGAATCGATATGGCTGGTGCCTCGGTCGTAAGATGTGGTCCGTCGAGAAGAGAGAGATGTCACGTAGTATGTTTAAGTACGGTAAGTACTACCAGCAAATAATTCCGGCTGATTTCAACAGCAAGTGGTCACCGATTAAAGGACACTTTGGCTCTACAGCGGACAGGCGGGTGGTCGGGTCGGTCAGTGTGGAGAAATATACAAAGGCAAGACCAGGGTTGGATCGGCTGTGAGCTTAAACAGAACGTGGTGTTTAGCGCGGGGAAATCTTCAAGAGCGAGAAGTGAAGATGGACAGAGAGGGCCTGTGGCTACAGGAATGAGAAGGAGTATATATCTGCAGCAATTAGCGGGCTCAGAGGTGGAAATCGCAAGAATAGAATCCTGTCTCCGGTGTTGGAGTTTCCGAGACTGACGGCGGTCCGAATCAAAAAGACCAGCTGTTCCTTGCAGACGCCGGAACCTGATGCTCCAAAAGCTCAAGACCAGAAGCAGGGGTCCACCCCGCGGGGAATTCGGTGGCTTGTTCGATTATTCAACGGTGGCGTCGCACCTCAAACGTCGGTGCGGGTGACATGTGGCTGGTGCATAATTTGGAGTGCGGGAAGGTGACGATGACCCACTTTGGTGCAGGCCCCACCAGAGCTGTTGCTGTCAGTGGTCACCTTGTCAACATTTTGAACAAAGTCCACAAGAGCGATTGACGCACACCCTGGAGACGAGAGAGAGAGAGAGAGAGAAGCCCCTCCGACATGTCGCCATGGGAGAGATATATCCTACTCTTGCGCAATGCGCCGTAGTGGCTGCCGCATTCAAGATTCTTCTGTTTCCTGCATAGTGAGTTTTTGCTCACTTTTACCTATCTCCGTCTGAACGCGCGTTGGGACTGACGTGATGCTTCTTCAGTAAATCGACCGATTTCGAAGTCCACCGAAACTGGCTCGCCATCACCAACAGCCTGCCACTATGGGAGTGGTACTACGAAAAGTCGTCCGAATGGACGCTCGACTATCCTCCCTTCTTCGCATATTTTGAGTGGACCATGTCGCAGGTCGCGAAGCTCGTGGACCCGGCCATGCTGAGGGTCTACAATCTTGAATACGACAGCTGGCAGACGGTGTACTTCCAGAGGTTTACCGTCATCATCACAGAAATTCTCTTGGTCTACGCCCTTCAATTGTAACAAATCCATGCTTCAGATGGCAACGCGCATCGTGCTGACTTGACATGCAGATTTGTGGATTCGACTCATGGCGCATCGAAGCGCGCGGCCCAGGCGGCTGCCATTTCTATCCTGTTGTCACCAGGCCTTCTTATCATCGATCATATTCACTTCCAGTACAACGGCGTCATGTACGGCATTCTCATTTGGTCCTTGGTGTTGGCTAGGAAAAAGTCGACACTGCTGTGGAGCGGCCTTTTGTTTGCGGCGCTGCTGTGCATGAAGCACATCTACCTCTACCTCGCGCCGGCCTACTTCGTCTTCCTTCTCAGAGCCTACTGCCTTTCGCCAAAGTCGATTTTCCAGATCCAGTTTCTGAACTGTGTGAAGCTTGGTGGAGGAATCGCGGCTATTTTTGGTGTGGCATTTGGACCGTTTGCGCTCAAGGGACAAATCCCCCAGATCTTGAGCCGGCTGTTCCCCTTTTCTCGGGGACTATGCCATGCTTATTGGGCACCGAATGTTTGGGCCATGTACTCGTTTATGGACCGGGTTCTGATTGTTCTTGCGCCCAAAATCGGTCTCTCGGTCAAGAGTGGCGCACTCCAAAGTGTCACCCGTGGCCTGGTCGGAGACACTGCGTTTGCAGTTCTCCCCGACATCACGCCACAGGTGTGTTTCGCCTTGACCTTAATCTTCCAAATCATCCCTCTTTTGAGGCTGTTTGCCCAGCCTACGTGGGACACGTTTATCGGAGCCGTCACGCTGTGCGGCTATGCGTCATTCCTGTTTGGATGGCATGTCCATGAGAAAGCCATTCTCTTGGTAATCATCCCATTCAGCCTCATCGCACTCAAGGACAGGCGATATCTCGGTGCCTTTCGGCCGCTGGCTGTCGCGGGACATGTTTCCCTATTCCCGCTCTTGTTCACGCTGGCCGAGTTCCCCATCAAAACGGTGTACACGATCTTGTGGTTGAATGTGTTTTTGATGGCATTTGACCGCCTTGCACCCGCGTCAAGCCGACCGAGGTTTTTCCTGTTCGACCGCTTCAGCACGCTCTACATCACAGTGAGCATTCCGCTCATCCTGTACTGCTCGCTGTTGCACGGCATTATTTTTGGCAAAAGTTACGAATTCCTTCCTCTCATGTTCACCAGTTCGTATTCGGCTATAGGAGTTGTCGGCAGCTGGGTGGGATTTTTGGTTGTCTATTTCACATCATAGATATAGATATTCATTTCGCAATTCGAATTTTCAGCATCCATGTCTTCGCGGTTGCACATTTCCAGAAGCTGTTTCGAAACCCCCTACGAATGAAGTTGAAACCCCTGTGATGAATAAGCGGACCCAGGGCCCCCTGGCCCCCGGCTTATCAGTTTATCGGCAGCCGACGATTCGCCGATGCGCGAGGCTGACTCTGGGGCGGACGGGACGCGGCAGGCATTGTTGGATCTGAAAAAGAGATGGGGTACCAAACGGAGACAAACAGAGCATCAATTGGACACGCTGCACCCCCGCGCTGTCTCCAGATACCACTCCCGTCGAGATTCAGAGCTGCGCAGGGGCAGAAGGGAATGATCTTCCTGTAGATTGACTTAGACGGCGATTGCCGCGAACACACGCCGCAGAGCTTGCACCAAGTACCGGTACAAGCAATTACACGGTGCAGACCAGATATCTCTCGACATCTTCATGCTCCAACATCACGGTACACGCATCAGTATCCACTCCCAGATGCGACGAGTGCCGATGCAGCAGATTGAATGCTGCTGGCTGATTGCGCTGACATGGCCGACTGAACGTGTCAAGATAGTCGAGTGGCACCCCCATCCGCTAGTGGGAGGTACTGGTACTTGCCAAAAACAGCAGCACATGTCTGGCTGGCATCCAAATTGAGATTCAGGGGCACGTCTCCAATATCAACACCGGATTGACGAAATATACATGTGGTATTTTCTCGTTGTTACTGCAGGTTGAAATAGTACAAAATGCAAGTGGTTATCCCCCAGCAGCGCCAGGACGTGAGTGGGAGCTACTGGCGGAGCCCAACGGTCGACGCGGGTGGTGGTCTACCGGGGGGCCTCGAGAGCTGGCTCTGGGCTGGGAAGAGCGGACCCCTACCCTTGGAAAACAAATTTTGGCATGCGGTCTACAAGACGTAATTAATTGAAGGTCTGTCAGATTCGGATGCTTCAAGGCTCAATCGAGAGCTCTCGTCGCGGCGAGCCTGGCGAGTACAAGAACGTGGGCAAAGCTTGCATGGTCGGGCGGGTTGTCGGGAGGATAGGGTTCCTGGGGGGGGTCGAGGTGTGGACGAGGAGGAGCCCTTTTGGGGGGTCGGAGCTGGAGCCATGGGATGCCGTCCCTGTTTGGCGGGTCCGGGAGACCAGCACGCTGGACCTATTACCTGCGCACCCTCCTCCCCTTGTTGAACTTTTTCCTCCTCCTCCAACTTCCACTCTCCCACCACCCACCGCCCTCCAGCTTTTTCCCTCAACAACGGCCCTTTTCGAAGCCTGCAGCGCCCTGCAACACCACCCGGCGCCTCGCCCGCATCACCAAGATATCTCTGCCAGGGGCAGCTCTCGACCGATATCATTTTCATCCGCCGCAGCCCGTTGATCTGCTTGCTTGCATGTACGGCGAGCTCCTCTCCTGGCCACCCGCACACCCGCACCACCCGCGAACCCTGACCTCTCCACCCAACCCGCCACGGATCGCGAACCCCGGGCCACACAACACCGCTTCTTCCACACCACAACGCGTCCCCATCTCCGTCCTTACCGCGTCTTCACCACTTCCATTATCACCAACACCACCACCACTGCTACTTCTGATCTGCTACCTCTAATTCCACGAGGCTGAACCCCAGCCTTGCAGCCGATTTTTGTTCGAGGCTCACATAGCGCGGCACTACTCCTCTCGCCGCCGCCGGCATGGTAGGCCGCAGCTTTTCGCCCGCCGTGGTCCCCATAGCACAACTAACCATGGTGAATGTCCAGGTGCAATTCAAGCGCAAGCCGGTGCAGTTTCTGCCCGTGCCTGAAATTGATGATGAGCAACAGGAGGTATGTTTAGTTCGGTCCCCCTCCTTGGCAATTGATTGGGTATTGACTCTGGACTTGTAGGTATGGCATATACCTCAGACCGGCGAGGTCTTTCTCACCTATGAAGACTATTTGAATCGGTAAGTGTGCCATGCCTGATTTGTTTACTGCCCCTGACCTACAACATGCTAACATGGATCTAGGATGGACTTTTATAAGCAAGTATGCTGCCCCTCTCCTAGACCCAGAAGGCCTGCCTGGTTGGATATACTCACACATGCGTAGAAACGTTTCATCTGTACCATTACTGGTCACTCTGGGATGACTTTCTTTGATGCTCTTGAAAGCGAGGTAGGCCTACCAGACTTTCCATCGCTTCCTTCTTACAGCAGCATACTGACGGGGATTCCCGCTCTGCTTAGCTTGCTAATGCCGCCGAGGTCGACGACATCTTCCCCGAAGCTCTCAAGGGGCCCGTTCTCCGGCGCGTACAATTTTCCACCGTCTCCCGTATCGATACTCTCGTCGACCAGATCTACGACGAGTTCAAAAATGACTACTATCCCGGCGAGGCCGTCCTAGTAGAAGTCATGGGCCACACCGAGAAGTTGCATGGCGTGGTCAGGGACAAGACTCGGTTTGGGAGCAAGGTGCTTCCCGACGGCACCTTTTCAAAGCCCTTCGCAACCTACTTCGTCAGTCTCAACATGTCACCTGCCGAGGAGGCCGTGGTGGACGACGCGCACATCTTCCGTGACCGCAAAATCTTCACAAAGCAGGTCCTGCGCCAGTACATCAAGAAGACGGTGACAAGAGAAGCTTGGAACGGCGCCCCCTGGTTGGTGAAGAACGAGGTTGCTGAAAAGTACCACATCGACACGCGCGTGCCGGCCCATTTACGCTTCGACACCAAGCTCCAAGAGCGCAAGCAGCTTCAGGCGCAGAAGAGAATGTCGAACCATGACTCGAGTATTCTCTCCGGATCCATGAGTCCCACCGGCCCCGTTCGACTGCCCGAACTGAAGCCGGCGCCCAAGAGTCACAAATCGAAAGCTCAGCAAGCTGCCCAGGCGGAGCGTGCCCTGCTCAGGGCCAAGCAGCAGGCGATGCAGGCCAACGGTAACGTGCACGAGCCCGGACAGTTTATGCATTTGCCACTTCCTGGAAACCCGTTCCAGTTCCCTATCTCGTTCCGCGGCCAGATTCCTCCACCAATGGTGCTACAAACGCCCGAGCCGCCACCGCCCCCACCTCCACCAAAATATCCCATCGAGGACTTGCAACTAGGATTCAGAGGGCATGTCAGGCCACCACTGAAGTTCATGTGCAATGACACGCCCGTCCAGGTGGAGGCCGAGTCAAAGTCGCCATTAAGCGAGAAGATTCTCATGAAGAGTGTGGGCCCATTGTTGGAGACCTGGGACACATTGAATGTGTACTGCGAGATCTTCAAGCTGGACTCTTTCACCTTTGACGACTATGTGGAAGCCATGCTGGTGGCCTCGGAGGAGGTGCCGGTGGAGCTTTTTACCGAGATTCACTGTTCAGTTCTTAAAATTCTCGTCGGCTCGGAGGCGGATGGCGGCAAGGTCCAGATTCAACTCCCAGAGCTCGAAGAAGAGGAAGAAGAAGAGGAGCCAGAGGAGAGCACCGCGCCAACGCCCGAACCCGAGCCCCAGCCGTCTGGACGGGCCACTCGAAGCAGCATGGCCAAGTTGGAGGCGGAGCGTCTTGCGGCAGAGCTAGCAGCTGCAGAACAAGAGGAGGCAGAGATGGAGGATGCGCCAAGACACCGCGCCGAAGAGGTCCTCCAAGGCTTCGACTGGATCGAACAGCTCAAGAAGCGCAACTTCAAAGATGGCGGCTGGGAGCTCATCATGGTGGGGCTTTTGCATCAGCTGTCCAAGAATGAGCGTCTCGCGGCGAGTTGTGAAGAGCTTTTGGAGCAACTGGTCCCAGTTGACACTGAACCCAGCCAGGAGACAGTCCGGCAGCGATATGCCACTCTTGATGTGAACTACCGGGTGCAGGCGCTGCAGATCATTTGCATGCTGACCGCCGAGACCAAGGCCATCCGTGGGTATATGGAAGATTGCAGTGAGACCATGACTGCGTACAGGAAGGAGAAGATTGAGTGGCAGAGGAAGAGGAAACAATTGTGAGTATCTACGAGGCATCCGGGATCGAGTATCGACAGCTAACACTTTTCACAGAATTGAAGAGTTGAAGGGTCTTAATGATCAGCGCAAGATCCTTCTCCCAGACAACCTTCCGCCAAGCCCACCTCTTAAGCCAACCGAGGTTGCCACCAATGGAGACGTCAAGATGACTGATGTTGACGACCTCCCAGCCACCCAAACTTCGGACGAGATTCCGGACTCTGAGGAGGACGGCCGGAAACTCCGACGGGGACATGACCGAGCTGTCGAGCGCAAGCGCAAGGCCGAAAAGGAGGCGGAGCGCAAGGAAAAGGCCGAAGCCGCCGCCAAGGTGCCCAAGCAATCCAAGCAGTTCACCAAGGTCCTCAAAGACATCCAAAAGAGGGAGGACGAGATTGCCGAGTGCGAAAAGGAGATTGCGATTATCGACAACGATCTCCGGGAGGCTGACTGTCCGAGAACCAGAGTGCTGGGTAAGGACAGGTTTTGGAATCGGTATTACTGGTTTGAGAGAAACGGGATGCCGTACGGTGGCCTGCCAGACAGCTCCACAGCCGAGGCCGAGTATGCCAACGGGTGCATTTGGGTGCAGGGGCCGGATGAGCTGGAGAGGGAGGGGTACATTGACATGAAGGAGGAGTGGCAAGAGGAGTACAAGGCCAAGTTTGAGATGACGGTGCCGGAGCGGAAGAAGCTTGAAGAAGGCAGGACAAGCGTGTTTAACGCCCGTCAATGGGGCTATTACGACAGGGAAGAGGACGTTGATAAACTCCTAACCTGGCTCGACCCCCGCGGCTTCAACGAGCTGAAACTCCGCAAGGAACTGGTCAACTACCGGGACAAGATTGCGAAGAATATGGTCAACAGACGGAAGTACCTCGGCATCGACAGACCGGTCCCAGCTGAGAACGGCACCACCGCCGCTGGTAGTGCTACAGAAGAAAAGAAGGAAGAAGACAAGGAGTCTGTTGCTGCTGCATCCCCAGAGCCACCTCAGAAGGGCAAGAGGAGTACTCGGGGCAGACAATCTACTGCTGCTGCGGTGCCAGTGCCAGAGGAAGTGGGGGAGACGAAGCAAAAGTATAGGTGTCTGAACTGGACGAACACGACGGCGATAGAGGAGATTGGGCACTTGCATAGTCTGGAGCCGCCGCCGGCGAGGTCGAGGAAGCCGACGAAGAAGAAGGGGGAGATACAGCAGACACAAGAATTGGTGGCGGAGCCGGTTGCTAATGCGACGAGGGGGAAGAAGGGGGGGAGGCAGAGTATGAAGTGAAACAGGAGAAGATGTTTGAGGGGGTTGGGGTGGGGTGGTAAAACAGTGAGATGATGGGGATTACCTATATTAGGGTTTTTTTTCAAAATGTTTTTTTTTTTTTTTTTTCAAAAAGAGGGGAAATTAAGGGAAGAAAGGCAAGTGGAGGGGAGGAGGTTTGCATTTTGCATTGTTGTGACATGGCGTTGAAGTTTTAGATGTTTGTTTTGTGTGTGTGCTTTTTTTTTTGTGTCCTCTCCGTAAAGAAAAACTGGCTGGTTGGCTGGTAGTGGCGCATTAATATGCATCAACAGGTTTTAAGGGGGGGGAAAAAGGCGAAAGAGGTGTTTTCGTGGGATTTGGAATGAGGGAGGGAGGGAAGTTGTCGTGTATTTGACAAAGATGTGGGAGTGGATGGATGGATGGGTGAATATGGGTGATGGGTAGGGAGAGGGTAATAAATAGATGGAATTGCATTACATATATTATCAGAACATTATCGATCGTGTCGTATCAGAGGCGTGTAAATAGTTATTTTTAACAGATACATATTATACAAGTCAAAAGTTGTACAATTGCTATCCTTTGGGTTTTCTTTTGCAATTCTTCTTTTTCCTTTCATCTATCTTTTTATTTTACACCACCCCTTTAACTCCATCAAATCTACCCAACAAGAGCACCACCATCCTGCTCACCCAACAACAACCCCTCCAAACTCCCGTGAAGCATTTTCCCTTGCTGCGACATATCCCGCACCCTCCCCAGCAACTGCTTAATCTCCTCCTCCACCTCATCACTTTTATCACCCTCCTCCCCCCTCATCACAGCCATCACCCCCCCAGCAGACAATACGATCCGTGCGACAGCAGCAAAAACATGCTGATCACTCGTCCACCCCAACGGTTCATCAGTTCCCTTCTCCTCCATGATACTTATCAACGCCCCCAACCCCATCTTAGTCCACAATTTCCACGCCGTAAAAGCAGCAGTCTTTATCAGCGCGTCATTTCTCCCGACAGCAGCCACCGCCGCCCACCGCCAGTTTTTAGTCTCCCTAATCTCGTCCACAAACAGATTCTGCTCCTCGGCTGCAAAGAGCGAGTCGTCGAAATCAAGGGCCTTGCCGAGTTGGGATTCAGCTGGGTTGGTTTCCAGCCCGTCGGTGAGCCGGGTTATCGCCAGTGCAAAAAGCTCTGGGGTGTTGTTGGTCAGTTCGTGGGGGAGCTGGGAGACGATGAGGTGTTTTGCAGCGATGTTTGCTGTGGCTGGTTCGCCTGTGAGACGCGAGGCGGCGAGCGCGGCTACTTCGCGGACTTCGTCGTCGTCGTCGGTTAGGGCTGTGTAGAGGGCTGCAAAGGCCGGGAGGTAGGATTCTTGATAGAGGGGCTGGGGGATGTGGGAGAAGAAGGCGTGGAGGGAGGAGGCGGCGGCGTGGCGGGTGTCGAAGGACTGGGGGGTGGAAAGTGGGTGGTTAGTTGATTGGAGAGAAGGGGTAAAAAGAGGGAGGGGGACGCTTACATTGTCGACATCGAGGGAATCTGATATTAAAGCGCCCCAGGAACGGAGTCTTTGGTCCAGGTCTGGCAGGTTTGTTTTGTGGTGGGAGACAAGGACGGCCATGATTGTGCCGCTTGCTTCGGTGATGGCCCAGGATAGCTCGGGGTTGATTGAGGATTTGGTCAGGTCTGACCAGAGGGTGTCGAGCTGGGACAAGGAAGGCAACTCCGCAATATGACCGCCGGAGAGCATGCTGGACATTAAGGCTCCAAGGTTGGTAAGCGATGCCGCGCGGGCCTCGGGGGCAGGTGAAGTGCCGCAGACATCGAGATACAACTGGCAGAGCTCTGACCGAACACTAGAGCTGTCATTCTGCGCTTGCGAGAAGGCAGTCGGAATGGCTTCGAGCATACGGCTTGCGATGTTGACATCTTTGGCTAGCACTGCTACAAGGTAGCTGCGGAGGCCGGCAACGTCGCCTGAGGAGGCTGACTCATGGACAAGTCCCAGAGCAATCTCCATCTCAAGCAGCGCTGAGGCTGGACTCCTGGTCTTGGTCGAAATATTGAGAGTAGAAGCCAACTTATCCGCGCTGAGACATTGAAGCTTCATAAGCAGATTTAAAATCTCAAGATAGGCTGCTTCCACCTCTTGACAGCGTCCAAAGACGTCGCTCTTAGTGGCGAGGATCGCTACAAGGGACTCTGCCCAGAAATTTTCTGGCATCAAGTCGTTGGCCAGATCTGACTTGCGTTCAATAACAAATCTCGCCGTGAGCAAAGCGCCATGAAGTCGGTTGGACGATGTGCCGGCTTGTTCAAGAAGTTTGCCGATCTCAGACACCCAATCCTCCCCAAGTAAGAAAGAGCAGAGAGTCCTGGCAGCAATCTCGCGGACGTGCCAGATCTTGCTACCCAGATAGTTCTCAATGCGCTTTCGCAGCTCGTCCCTGTGCTCTTCAGGCGGGCCAGCACGACGAATGATATCAAGAGCGGGAAATACAGCTTCCGCTGCAGCAGAATTAGCAAGCCCCTCGCCGACATCGTCTGCCTGCAGAAGCCCAAGAATGATGTCTGGCAGTTCTGGGTATTTGTTGTAAGAAATGCGGACGGAGTTGCCGTCCCAGCCAGACTCAATGATGGCTTTGCTCTCGCCAGTTCCGAGCAGACAGTCTATGAGAGCTCTCAGGAGAAGAAGGCCGCAGTTGCGAATTGCCCAACTGCTTCTTGTTAGCAGGTGACCGTAATCTTTGGGTATATTGAGCTTACACTTCAGATTTCAGACTGGTCGAAGCAAGGTTCAATGTTCTCGCCAAGTAGCCTTCGGCGCGCTTACTGAGAAGAGAATTCCTGAAGATTTCCCTCAGGCAGTTAAGGGCGTGAACTTGTGGAAGGTTAGAGCCGTCGGTCTCAGCTTGTGTCACGGGTTTCTTCCCGATTTCCTCGAGATTGCTGTAAACTTCATCGAATGATGGAGAGGAGGCATTTGCCGACAGAACTGCAGCAATCAAGGATGGAATGCCTGCTGACCGCCGAGTAGTCGATGCTTGGGTCATAATGCATTCAACGGCGCCCTGAGTAGACAAATCAGCAGCCAATTCTGTAACAGCAATAACATGTATCCTACCTTGTACCATTCGCGGAGAAGGTTGTCCGACTCATCAGCATTAGGGTACACGGCCTTGAGGTTTTGGGTAAGTTGGCAACAGTTCGTGAACGTATAAGACACCGTGGAAAAGGCACCACGATGTCTCAAGCTTGCCAGTTGCTCAAAGGTCAGGTATCCTGTCATCTTGAACATCTCCAAGGGGGGGTAAGGGACACCAGCCGCAGTTTTGAGCCGCAATGTTCCCATGATTAGGCGCAAGAGGTTGCTACATGGGGTTAGCAAGGTTGGCAGCGTAGAGAAAGACGATCCTACCTAGACTCATGGACCGCGCGGAAACTGTAACTGAGAAGATCCTTGGTGTCCAAGCCTTCAATGTCTTCCATCTCCTCGGGAAGATGGCCTTCAGGGGAGTCGTCACAAAGGACGTGTTTGACTGCTAGCCATATCCGTTGAGCTGCATCGAATATTTGTCCTTGAAGTTGATGGAGAGCTTTCAGCTCTGCCTCGGAGTAAGTTTGCTTGGTGAGTACCTGCCAGATATAGCTAAACAACACGTTAGAACAACCACTAAGAGCTTCCCGTCTTTTATCATACCTGATTGCAGCAAAGTCGGGGTGAACGGGGCTTTCGATGGCCGCATGTCCCAGATCCACTTCTGCTCTTCTGACCTTTGAATCGAGACCGGTAAGGAGGTCCCCTAGGTATTGAATCTGTTGATGTGGAGAATCGAGCCAACTGCACATAAGTCCCTGAGCTCGAGCAGCTCCATCACCATGGTCAGCTCGCCCTGTCCTGTCAGCCAGCGCACTAGCCCGTTGACAAAAGTTACGGAGAACATCAAGAAGCGTCGTTGGTTTTTGATATTGGTCGATGGGTCTTGTGATCAGTTCCTGGGGTATCAAACTCAGAAGTGTAGAAGCAGCCTCTCGGACGTCGTCAAAAGGATCCAGGAGAAGATCGAAAAGTAAACGGGTCCAGGTGGAATCATTGGCGACCAATTGAATAACATCCTCATCGACGGTATCGTCGGTGGCGGCCGCGTGCTTTCCAACCCTGACGGCCAGAAGAGCAGCTTTCACGGCGGTGATGTGCCGTTGGTAAGATGCAGTAGGTATCAGCTCGTCTCTGATGAAACCTACATACCATTCGAGGAAGATTTTATGCGATGTGAGAACAGATTGTGCTTCGGATGAATCTCTCAAAGCAGCTTCAGGGCCCGCCTTTTTCTTCTTCAGTGGAGGTTCTGCGTTACCCCCAGCGGCGAGTTGAGATTCTTTGTTTGCAAACTCGGCCAAGCTTCTTTGGGCAACAGTGATGATGCTTTTGACCCGCTTCAAAAGGTTTTTGGTGAGTCCAAGGACCTCATTACGGACTTTGGCGTCATAATCGGCGTGGAAAGCGGCAAGATATGTCCTCAATAGGTTGAAAGCATCATTAGAGAGAGGCTTGGTGGTCGCCTGAGATGAGACGACGAGGGAGAGAGCACTACACCTCACCGAGTTGGAAGGGTGGCCAAGCAGCGTTCCGAGAACTTTCGAATCAAGTGCGAGATGTTTTGACTGCTCGGGTTGGCCAGTAGGCTCATCAACCAGACCAGTCTTCTTGCCGAGCTCCAATGTAGCCAGCTGAAGCAAAATTCCTTGGTCGGACCCTTGCTGGTTGGTGGAGAGTTGCTGCTTGTTAAAGACTTGCAACAGCCTTAACGCCGCAGCCTTGTCAGTCTTAAAGATTGCCACCAGCACATAGTTCTTGATGTCTTCCAGGATATCCGGGTTCTGAAAAAGAGCATCTTGTAACCATTGTCTCCAGACCTCAACATCGAAACCTGTGGCAGGGTCCAGTGCCGTAGCACTGTCTAGGCCGCGGAAGACATGGACGATGCATTTTCCAGCCAAAGGGCAGACGTAGGTAATTTCCATCCATGAAAAGAGGTGGAACAGAAACGATTTCCAGAGCTGAAGAATGGGAAGAGAAGTAACTGATGGCTCTACCTGTTTATAGGTAAGCACAATGTCATCGAGTGAAATCACTCGCTTGCTCAGAAGATGTTCGAGGCATTGGAGTCCCGATTTCGTCAGTTGCTTGGAATATTTTCGAGTAATGATCTGGACCAGGATGTCCAGCACACGGCTCTTGATGGACCGGCCTGTCTCGGAACAAGGATTGTTTGTGCAAGCCGTGACGAGGACATCCAGAACCAAGCGCAGTGCTCTATGAGGGTCGTGCTCGTACCACTCCAGGTAAAAGAGGAAAAGCTCTAAGGTGAGAGCCTCGGTGGTGGCCCATTTCTTCAAGGCCTGGTCGGGAGACTTGAAGCATTGCTGGACAAAGCTGCACAGCCTGACACAAGCGTGGCCATTTCCATGATATTGTCTAGACTGAGAAGCATCCTGGAATAGCTTTTGGAAAAGGCCCTCTGCCAGTCTATATAGGGTGTGTTAGTGAGACGACACTAGTGTTCGAGGAGGGAGTGAACTTACCGAGGCCGAGTTTCTTCAGGTTGGCTCAATAACCATTTTGAGATGGTGTTTGCATTTTCAAAGATTTCCGAGTCGAGGCCAGAAATAAGTGCATCGGTGCTGCCATCTGAGGACTGCCCCTCCATTGCTTGGCAGGGTCTTGATAAATTTATCAAGGAAGGAGGGGTACTGAAATATGAATGCTCAAAGAAGGTGCGTTGCCGTGGTTCTCAGCAAAATATCGTAAAAGACAAATACCGTCAGAGTCACCAAAGTCTCAAACTATCTGCATGAGAATCCTCGCTAGCTCAAATGAGTGTAAATTGGACCTGAATATGCGACAGCCACAGCAGGGAGAAATTTTGGGTGCTGTAGGTACGGGATAGGGTTGTCACGGCTCACCGTGAATTAGAAACACCCTCACCTTCCTCACCTTGGTCTTGGCTGCCGTCATTGCATCAGAGACTGGTAGAAATAGACTACAACACACCACTGAATTGGAAAAGAAAATGGTTTTTCTGTTTGAACCTATCGAAAGAGACTTAAGACGAAACAGCAAAAGATCCTATGCCTTCAACACATAAATATACGTCCTTCAACGGTCGTCATGTAGATATTCAGCACGGGTGCCAAGCCCGAGCCAAATGCACGGGCCACCCCTCTGGCCGGTAAATTTTTTTTGGCTTTGACGGCTTATCGGTCGCCGACGTGACCCCAGGCCAGAAGCTCTCTCCCACTCCCGTCAGACCTCACAGCGCCAAATTCCATCTTGCCGAACCCGCCGTCTAGACGCCCGCCCCCGTCGTACAGCATCCACCATATCCAGTTCGGTTTCCCTCTTGTGATCTCTTCGTCCGGTCAATCCCTCCGTCGTCAAAATGTCTCTCTGGGATACCCTCACGGGCAAGAAGTCCTCGTCACAAACCCCCTCATCGACTGCGCCGCCACCGACCACACACGCACCCCCCACCAGCACCGGCTATGCCTCCTCCCCAGCTCCCTTCGACCCAACCCAGGCCCAGGGTGTAGAGCAGTTCCTCGGCACCTCCTCCTTCGCCGACCCGACACAACTACATGCCTTCGCTGGCATCGACAAGGACACACTCGACTACCTTAACCTCGAAGACTCTGCCCTCACAGACCTCCCCGGCGGACAGTCGGTGCTGCCATCCCGCGGCTTCACAGATGATCTCTGCTACGGCACCGGTGTGACCTACCTGACGGGTCTGTCATTAGGAGGCGCTTGGGGTCTGCAGGAAGGTCTGAGGAGGTCGGCCGACCAGCCACCAAAGCTGCGGTTGAACACGGTGCTCAACTCGGTCACGAGGAGAGGACCTTTCCTGGGCAACTCGGCCGGTGTGGTGGCTATTGTGTACAACTGCGTCAACTCGTATATCGGCTATGTCAGGGGGAAGCACGATGCTGCCAACATGATTCTTGCGGGCGGTATCAGCGGTGCCATTTTCAAGAGCACAAGGGGTGTCCGGCCAATGATGATTTCTAGCGGTCTCGTGGCGTCGGTGGCTGGTCTCTGGGCGGTAGGTTTACTGTGTCTCTGGACATTTACGAGAGCTGGAACTAACATTTTTGGATATAGATTACTCGCCGTACATTCTTCCCCACATACCAACCGCAACACAAGGAACTTGAAAATCTCTAGAGGATGATATTGATCATGTTCAAACTTCCTACCAAAACAAATGAGATGACCCGTTTGCAACTGCGGGGCCTCTATGAGCTCCGAAGGCGACGTCTCTCTTCTTTAATCTACCAGAGATCACTGCAGTCTGGTTTTGAGCTTGTTGCTCACCGGGGGTAGTGAATACTATACATAGATGGTTCTCTGTCTGAAGAGCTTAACGGCGATGTGTACGAAGATGAAAAGTGGGAAACTCGGCCAGGGGTGGTACTTTGGGTGGCGGGCGGGTTTATGCATAGCGCAAGGGTATTCTCTCCTCCCAATGGAAATTGTATAATAGCGGTGTTTGGTGGTCATATAGAATCATACGCCTCTTCTGGGTTGAAAGGGCAGGACGAATTTAGTATGTGGCATATTTTGATCAATTCGGAGGCATCTCTAGATTCTGTGGTGCTAGGTGGCGGAGATGTCTGCTGTCATGTATGGGGAATTTCAATCAAAAAGGGGCTGTCTGTTGCCAAGGTGACACAATAGGGGGTTCCATCTGTTAATGCCACAGCTTCCAATCCAACACCTTGGCCGATTATCCCACATCAGACATGTCTTAGACTACAATTCCTACAGCTGGATAACAGCCTGCAGTCCTTATCAATATTCTTGTATGTCATTGTCAATGGTCATTCTGGAGCCCACTGAGTTCTCAACTTTTGTTCACTCGGCCAAAGCAGGTAGATACCAAAGAATATTCTGAACTAACCTGCTGATGATTCTAGAG
The DNA here is from genome assembly GCA_033296885.1 of Triangularia verruculosa. Classification (NCBI taxonomy): domain Eukaryota; kingdom Fungi; phylum Ascomycota; class Sordariomycetes; order Sordariales; family Podosporaceae; genus Triangularia; species Triangularia verruculosa. The sequence goes on along the minus strand of MU863982.1, from coordinate 38,717 downwards.
CGTGCAATCGACGACGCTCCATTTATCGGCATGAGCGAGACTAGGCTGCTGCTGTCGTGCCTTCCTTATCAGGCGATATGTGCTCTGTGCTCCATCGTGTGATCTCTCCTCTGCTTCTGAACTCGGTTTGCTTCACTGGCCCCGTACCTAAACGTATTCACTCTCTCGAGTACGGTCCAACAGTTCACTTTATTCAACTCAACCATCAGCATGTGCCTCCCGTGTTGGCCCATCACCAAGACGACCTATGAGCGTGGGAGCAGGCAGAGCAACGCTCAACGATATCGCTGGCACTGGAGCAGAACTCGAAACATGTGGATCCTTCGAGATACGGTACGTAAAACGGTGGTGGTGACGCGTGGCTGGTTGCTCCCGTCTGAACTTGAGAGGGAGCTGGGAGCAAGAGATAAGAGAAGAGCACTGAAGTCAATGAGTGAATCTGTCATGATGGGCCCGTGATGGCTTCCATGGCCAAAGCGCGAGTGGGCTTCGAGAGCATCGAGGGCCCGGACCAAGTGAATTGGGATTGAGGACCTGGGTATTTATTCAGGTCGTCGGCTCCCCAATCCTTGGTGTTTTCCTTTTCTTCTTCCCACACACTCGCACATCCCGGCGATCCATCACCACAACGCCAACATGGATCCCACCGACAAGAAACCTGAGAGGGTCCCCAGCGCGTATGACGCCATCGATAAGGCCACACTTTGTGTCATGGAAGATATGGAGGCCCAGCATAAGGCTACCATTGAGTACATGGATTCTCGAATTAAGGTCTTCGAACAGAACCAGAAAGGACAAGACAAGTTACTTGCGACGTTCAGCAACCACTCGGCTGCCATTGGCCTCCAGTTGGAGGAGTTGAGGAAGGAGCAGGAGAGAGTCGCCGTCTTGGTGAAGTCATTCGCGCGGGACATCGACGCCCTAGAGGCCCGCATGAGCAAGCTTGGGCTTGGAATTGGTAAAGGTAGGTAACGAGGTCACGAGCACGGCCTAGCAATTTTCCCCGGCCTGCTCCTGCCTACCCAAACAACAAGCCTTGGACTCTCAAGCTAACCACACACGCAGCTACAAAGCAGGGCGTCAAGCCGAAGCCGGAGAAACAACCTGCTGTTCCCATGGATCCCTTTCTTTTCGACTTCAACATGCCTCGCGACAACGACCAACCCGGTTTCAATGTGCCTTCCGATCTGGAAGACCCTCTCCACTCTATGGCCACTCCGCCCGCCATCCCCCCCATTGTGAACGGCAATGCCGTTCACTTCCAGCCCCAAGTCCCGACCACCCAGTTCGGGCCTATCACCCAGTCTTACATCCCGCGCTACGACCTTCCCGTCATGGGCTATTCTGTTTACCCTCCTGGGGGTTACCCTCAGGTAATTGACACCGGCGGCGATTCATCTCTGTCCCGATGCAGCAACCGAAGAGGCGACCGAGTGGTCGTCAATGTGATTTCCAAACCTGATCCTTTGGGACACCTGCTAACCACTATATTTATAGGTCACCGGTCAGGGCATTCCTTTGTATCAGATGAACAGTTACGCTCTTCACGGTGGTTACATGATGGGTCCTCAGGGCCCCATGGTTCCCGCTCCTGGGTACATGCCTGGTGCTCCTATGGCTCATATGCCCATGCCTAGCGCTGGTATGCACTCTATTCTCATGCCTGGCGCTAGTATGCACCCTATGCCCATGCCCGGCGCCGGTATGTCTGGTGTGCCCATGCCCGGTAACCCGACTCCTGGTGGGCAGGCTCGCGTTCATTTCGAGCCCTCTTTGGGCATCGGTCTCACCCAGAGCGAGCGGTTGGCTGCCGATATTGAGCACGCCATGAAGGAGAGCTGCTTTGAGCCTCAGGACTTTATGCCCGTCAACAAGGACCCGTACAAGGAGTGGTGGGTGATGGAAATGGACGGGAATTGGGGTTTGTACCAGCGTCGCCAGATCGACAAGCTCAAGCACAAGTGGTGTGTGCGTGACGGCTGGTTCTACGCCAAGCGTCTTGAGGCTCCTCCTGATGTCTAAGGTACGTTAACACTGGGATCTTTGGATCTTTGGGGTGGTTGCTAACGGGATTGTGAATGTTAGCGATGATTTTCACGCTGCTATTAGTTGCATCATTGTTGCGGATCTCGCTTTGCTTGGCTGCGTTGCCTTTTGATCTTTAGGGTTTCGATCATTTTTCTCGAGCTGGTGTGAGATTCAGCAACATGCTTCCATAGCTAGTCATCTTTTGCGGAGGGTTTAGGAGGGGGATATCTGGAGTTTTCGGGAATGGAGGATGGGTTTGCTTTGGCGCTGCGAAACAGGAAGGAGGCATCGTCTTTTTATGGCTGGGCTTCGTACACTAGTTTCGACCTGATAGTGCCATGCCCAATAACACTCCACTCATAAATCACTGTGTTCAAAGTGCGTGGTGATGTAGTAGTGTACTGTGTCTCAGTGATGAAGGAGGTCAAAAACGGAGCTGTGAGGCTGAAAGCGGGCCGCTACAGAGGGCCATGGATCCCTGACAGCACGCCACAGGTGTCACATGTAAAGCGCACCCCGGATTTGACCCGGCTTGGCGGGCTTCTTAACAGTATTTCTGCTGGTTCTGGAGGGTAAGTGTTAGTGTGAGGTGCTGCCATTGTCTCTAGCGATAACGAAGACGGGTGCCAAGGCAAAGCTCAGCTCTCAATTGAAGGAAGCTCGGCAAAGAAGGTGACTGAAGAGGATCCTCCCCGCATCATACGATTGATTGGAAAACGAGACCCGTGAATGAAGTTTGACATATCTAAGCTCACCCCACTCTCCATCTTCAGCACTGTCAAGACAATTTGCACCATCAAATCTCACTTTCTATAATCAAAAGCTGAAGCAACAACCGCCAAGATGTTGTTAATAGGCCTCACAGGGTCAATAGCAACCGGCAAATCAACCGTTTCGTCTCTTCTCTCCCAGCCGCCATACAACCTCCCCATCATCGACGCCGATCTCATCGCCCGCCAGGTCGTTGAGCCGGGAACGGCGGGGTATAATGCCATTGTGAAGTATTTCCTCCCGAGCACCCCGGACCTCCTCGTTCCTGTCTCCGATCCAGAAATGCCGGAGAATGGACCAACCGGCAAAGGCCGTCCTCTCAACCGTCCCGCGCTGGGGAAACGAGTGTTTGGGACTAGCCCTGAGAGGGTTAAAGACCGGGGAGTGCTCAACAGTATTGTTCACCCTGCCGTGCGAAAGGCGATGTTTTGGGCGGTGGTGAGGGAGTATGTGAAAGGGAAACGGGCGGTGGTGCTGGATGTGCCGTTGCTGTTTGAGAGTAGGCTTGATCGGTTTGTGGGGACGGTGATGGTGGTTGGGGTGAGGGATGAGGAGGTGCAGTTGGAGAGGCTGATGAGGAGGGATGGGCATTTGAGTAGGGAGGATGCGGAGAATCGGGTGAGGAGTCAGGGGGGGGTGATGAAGAAGGTTGAGAGGGCCGAGTTTATGGGGGGGGTGACGGTTTGGAATGATGGGGATAAGGAGGATTTGGAGAGGGAACTGCGGAGGGTGATGGGGGAGGTGGAGAGGATGAGTCCGAGGTGGTGGGGGTGGGTTTTGTGGGTTTGTCCGCCGCTGGCGTTGGTGGTGGGGGGTTGGGGGTTGTGGAGGAATAGGAGGGTGGGGAGGGAGTGGGAGAAGAAGGAGCAGAGGGAGAGGGCGAAGTTGTAGGTGATGTGATTCGTGATGAGCGCTGGTGGTGAAGGCTGGTGATGAAAGATGGTGGTTATGGTGGGCTGGGTCAAATAGGGAGCTCAGGTATGGAACACGGCACATGATTGAGCGTTGAGCTCTGTGGATATATAAGGCGCGGTGGGGATGATGATAATGGATTTTCTTTTCTTTTGTGCGTCTACCTGTCTCCAATGCCTTTTTCTGATGATGTTGGTGGTCGATATTGGACTATGGAGGACGAAAGGTGGTCCTGGCGAGCAAGAAGATATTGAAGGCCGATCGATATGAGACTCGACGAGAACACCCGACCAAATCATCGACGAAGAAGTGAGGCTCAAACTGCAGACATCGACCAACTTCAAAGGGGAGCATTACACGCCTCGCTCCAAGCTATCCTCATGACTGACATCCGTCATCGTTGATACGTCCAGAGCAGGGCCATGGTACGGGAGCCCCTTCCTCGACTTCCGCTGGCTCCTCGACCTGCTTTCTCGTGTCAAGGAACACGCTCTCGAAGTGGAATTTCTAGAAATCAGCCCACTTCCTACAACGCACAAATTGGCCAGCTAGTTTTCTGTTCTTGCTGATATTTCCTTCGGCCCACTACCACTCTCGCTGTGATAGCCAATTCTCCTGCAAATACGAAGCAATTCTTCTGCCTTCCTCCCCGCAGTTGTCCTTGCAATTACTCACCTTCACAGCGACTCACTTCACGCAGATACTTCGATATTTGGTCGCCGACTTCACGCCAGGTCAAGGCATTTACCCTCTCGCCATTCGCTCTCCTTCACTCAGCAGCATTACTTCTCTCATTTTGTTCCGATTCCTTCAATCACCTCTTGATATTGAGATAGTCTTTCTCGGTTTCTTCCTCTACTTTTACTTGCGGAATCGATATTGGTCGTCGATTCAATTTGGTTCCATTCTCTACGACCAACGCTGCCACACCGACACCGAGTTTCCTTGCGACTCACTAATCGCAACCATGCCTCCCAACTCCATGATGGAGTGGATTCTGGGCCGCAACCTCACCCGCGCTGAAATGGAGAGATTGACCGACCCGGAGCCTGAGAGGAGATCGTTTCGAAGGTCGGCGGAGAGGGAGAGGGAGCCACACCGAGGCAGAGACTCCAAGCACCGCGACTCAAGACATCGATCTCCCTCCCGACACAAGGATTACGGTCGGCATGGCTCTACGACCGCACAGGCCAGCGGCACCAGACATGAGGATGCTTCCAAACATCAGAACCGTGAGCACCGCGAGTCTCGGTCTCATCAGCCCCGTGAACACAAGACTTGTCACAAAGCAAGAGAAGCCCGAGCCGCCGCCGCCGCGGCGATTGAGGCTGTTAAAGCCGAGGCGGCTGCTGCTGCTTTGGCTGCATTGAAGAAAGACAAGAGAAGGGCGGAGGAAGAGGTCAAGACCAAACGGCTCACGGAGATCTTCTCAGACGTTGACTCAGATGAGGAAGCGCGTATTATGACAGTTGCCGTGGCAGTTGCCAAGGCTCGGCCATTCCAACAGAAAAGCAAACCTGATGACTCCAGGTCATCTCCGCCAAAGGAAAAAAAGAAAACTGAACTTCCGAAGTCCAAGGAAGAAAAAAAGACTCAAGAAACCGAGAAAAAGTTTGCTGTCGTCCCAGTCAAAGCTTCGGACACCAAGGTCACTGACATGAAGAAGCCCAAAGTACAGGTCGAAGTCTACTCAGACGGAGAGGGTCAGATTCTTGCAGTGAAGGTTCCCGTTCAGAACCAAAAGTCAACAGGCGCGTCTAAACCACCCGCGCCGAAGCCCGAGACAAAGGGTGAATCCAGCAAACCCAAGGAGGCACAGAAGAAGGCCGAGGACAACAAGCAGGCTGATGAAAGCAAAAAGGTCGAGGACACCCAGAATGCGGATGACAAGGCCAAAACTAACGCGTCCAAGCAGAACACTCAGAACAACAAAGAGAAGAAAGATACGACTCAACCACCATCCGACGACTTCGTCACCCCAGACATGGATCCCCATCCGACATGCGGCTGCGAGAACTGTATCCAAGGCAGGAGAGTCTTGGGCAGAGAGCTGAACAAGCCTCGGACCAGGAAGGAGGTAGCTGCTGCGTTGCTTACCGACTGCCTGAAGAAGAAGGGCGGTTCTGCCAGTAATGACAAGAGCAAGCAGGATGGCAAGAAGGATGGCAAGGACGGGAAGAAGGATGACAAGAAGGACGAAAAAAAGGACGACAAGAAAGACGATAAGAAGGAGGACAAGGGCAAACAAGATAACTCCAACAAGAAGGGTGGTGGAAACAAGTCTGACGAGCAGAAGAAGCCATCCGATGATAGCAGCCAGGTCTCGAACAACAAGTCCAACAAGGCTTCCACTCCTGCTCAAAAACCCGTTACCGTCCAGCATATCCCTTCTCGTTCCGCTTCAGTCCGGCCGCCGCGCAACGCCTACTACCTAGATGGCCACGTCCAAGTATTTGACAGCCCAGCCCCAACGCCTGTTCGTCCTGCACCCGCGCCAGCTCCTACTCAGCAGCATATCGACTACGCCAGGGATGGCAACCCCGGTTATGCAAGCTACCAACCGCCTATCCACCCCGATGTTCTCGCCCGCTTTGGGTATCCAACCTTTGTACCGCCGGCCCCAGTCAACTACGGTCCACCGCCTCCTGTGATGCCCCATACATATGTTCCGCAGAACTTCACCCCGAATGCCATGCTTGGACATCAGCAGTGGCAACAGATGCCTGGGTCGTGGCAGGTGCAGAATTTGATGCCGATGTATCAACACCAGGCGCCATCTCAAGGTCAAGGTGGGCAACAGGGCAATGGCAACATGAACTCGAACTCGGGCAACAATAATGGCGGGGATACCAATAACCGTGGAGGTAATAACAACAGCGGAGGCAACAACACTGGCGGGGGTAACAACAACAGCGGCGGAGGTAACAACAATAGTGGAGGCAACAATACCGGCGGGGGCAAGAAGAAAGGGAAGAACAAGGGTCAACAGAAGAATCCCTCGCCTGCTGTCCAGTTCATCGAGAGCACCAAAGCTGCGTCTGATAATGGCAACAACGATGGGAATTGGGGTTCCTCGAACGACGCCCCGAAGGACGAGACCAACAACGCGGGTACTGACGATCCCTCTGGCGAGAACAACGATGGAGACTGGGGTAACGATACCGTTGCTGCTGACAACAATGATACCTCCAACAACGATAATGGGGATGGTTGGGGTCCCCCGGCTGACACAGCCGATAACTCGAATGACAACAATGATGGAAATTGGGACAGTGGGAATACCAACTCTGGTGACAACAACGATGGAAACTGGGACAGTGGGAACAACAACTCCGGTGGGAATAACGATGCCTCCGCTAGCAACAACGATGGCAACTGGGACAACAACGATAACACCACCTCCGACAACAAGGACACCACCACCGAGAATAACCCCTCCTGGGAGGAAAACAACAACAACAACACCTCCACCCCGGCCGCCAACGACAACGGTGGAGATTGGAACGTTGGCGGCAACGACTTTGGGGACAATACTAACCCCCCCTCCAAACCCACCGCCTCCCCCGCCACAACCAACACCAAATCCCGCAAAAAGAAAGCCATCTTCCAGCCCTCGGTAAAAGACTACGACTCAGAAAACGAAAACGTCATCCCCGACCCCTGGAACCATCCCAAGAAATCGGCATCGCACAACAACAGCGAGATGTCCATGCCGGGCTCCTGGACGGAAACACCCGGCCCGTCGTCCCCTGATAAGAAAGACAAGGGAAAGAAGAAGGCTGAGGGGGAGTATAAAACCCCTACTCCGGTGCATGCAAGTCCTGTCAGAGCGGAAGAGGGGAAGAAGATGGGGAGTAGGCTGGGGAGTTTGAGCTGGGGGGGTCTTGGGGGGTTGGTGGCTGCTGTTGCGAGTTCGGTTGCGGGGGGGAATAAGAGTGATGAGGAGAAGGGGGGAAAGAAGGGGGAGGGGGGGGAACAGGGGGAGAGGGGGGGGAGGGTGGTGGTGGAAACGAGGGAGGAGAATGAGTGGAGTGGGGATGTTACTACTGGTTGTGGTGGTGAGACGGGGGGAGGGGATAAGCTGGAGGAGCCTGCTATTGGTGATGCGGTTGAGGATGATTGGTGAGTTTTGGTGTTGAGAGGGTGAGGGGGTGGTTTTTGAGGAATGCTATGACACCAAAAGAGAGAAGATCTGGATTGATGATCGGAGGTCACAAGCATGTGTAGGATTTCTGTCTGATTATATTTTACCCGGATTTGGGTTCACCCAGTATATCAGCGATGAGTTTTCGGAGTCTTTGATGGTTGGCGCGGACTGGAACGATACTTTGCCCTTTGATACCTACCCCCCACGGGACACCAAAATGGGCAACAGGAACTGGGATTGAGAACAGGGGTTGATGGGTTTTGCATTAGGAACTGATAGATTTCAGGGGCAGGGTACTGGACCCAAGTGGTGTTGCCAGCCTTGAGTAGTCCGTTTGAGAAAATCGCGAGTATATTTTTCTCAGAAAGCAGATCTTCTTCGTCCGTGATGTCTCATCATGTCCATGTAGTTGTGATTTGTATGACTGTGTCCGACCTCCGCTGCAACGGAAGTCATGGCTCAGAGGTGCTCGTCTCATTTTTGATGACAGTTATTCATATTCGATTGTGCTCCCCTGTGGCATTGTCTAGATTCTCCATTTCGCACTTCCTGGTGTCATTTCATGTAACTGCTTCATCTTACACATGAAGATGAGGTCGCTCCATTTATGGTTTTCATGAAGGAATATTTAGTTTGATGGGTAAAATGAGAATTAGGTCTATTCCAATTCCATATTTTCCTCTCATCTTTCTATTGTTATTCTGTTGTGGGAGTTTTGCTTCGACTCGGGTGGCAAAACCTTTCGGCAATATAAGGTAAAAAAAGTATTTGCCGATAGGCAGGACTGTCTATTTTTCTCAGATTCCGTGGAGGGCACATCTCCTCATAATCGACACAAAACTCACTTGGCTTCTTCAAAAATAGAAATGTCAAGATCAAAAGTGAACAAAACCTACCTACCTAGGCTTTCAACAGTGTCACTAACGCACCGTTGAGCTGAGCCCCCCTTTCCCTTGCGTCGGTACGCTAACAGGAAGGCAAATGTGGGGTTTTTCTGTTCCCGACCAAGGTGCTGACCACCCACCAACAACAAGGTTGACAAGGCGCGACAAGCAAACCGGTGGTCCGGTTTAGGTACAACTGCCGGGAAAAAAAAATCTGCCTTTGCTTCCGGGTATACCGACATGTCCCCGTGTGTTTGCATTTGCATAAAACCTACCTCCCTTGTTGATCGGCTGGTTGGGCTACAATAATGTGAGGAGTTGGCTGCAGTGACGAGGACCTGCTGACCGAAGCGATCTGTGATCGGTGACGAGTTGAGAGAGCGGTTGGGCGTTTGAGGTAACCCTATTATCTCCGACCCTTACCCTCGGGGCTAGCTGGCATATCCTCCGAACTACCCTAAACCAGCTGGAAATAGATCTGCTTTTTTTCTTCTCTCGCTTGAAATGCTGAATGGCAACGTGTTGTACGTGGCGGCCACGTTAAGGTGAGGGCTGTTCGGCAGTCGATCGGTCGGTCGGCTGAGTCGGCTGCCTCCGAGGGCAACGGGGCGGCCCCACATTTTGAAGGTTCGGCTTCGCCTCAGTTGCCCTGCTGGTCCTCGGCATTGAACTGGAGAAGACAACGTTGGGCATCAGACGGGCTGGCCGGTGTGAGGCTTGCTAGCAGATCGCTTAAGCATTTGGGTAAAGAATCCGCGTGTATTGTAATACACTACAGTCGTGACAGTTCGGTTTGCCGTTGATGTTGACTTTGAGAGAAGACCCCTGGCAGAGATAAAAGTGACGTCAGCGGTGCCAAGGCCGCCCGGGACGACGGGAGACGGGAGACGGACAAGACAAGGGCAGGGGGCTTGATATCCGATATCCGTCACCCCCAGTTGATGGGATTCCTCTTTGAGGAGTAAAAGTCAGAGTCATGATCACAAGGGACTCATTTGAGGCAATAAACCGCACATCTAGCGGTGTATAGACGGCGAAGGATCACGGCGAAAACCAGGGAGGGATATTTTCCTTGCGGTAAACTCGCCTTCCTCTTGTTTACCAGCGGGGTCTCCCATTCCGAGCCCAGTTTCCAAGCTTTTGTGGCCTCGTGCAAGTCCCTCGCGTGGAATTGTCTTGTTTTCTCGATACCCGCCGATGGATCATTGGGTCGTGGAACCCCCATGCAGAGTAAAATAGAGGGAGTCCGGAGTCGAGCGCTATCAGGTTGAAGCCATTGGTGATTCGCAATGTGCCGCGAGACAAGAGAGCAGGTACAGAAAGGGAAATCCGCAAGACAACCCCAAAGGACGATCTGTGAGTGGACGGGTGAGAGTGTCTGGCCGAAACAGGAGGTCGCAGAGATCCAGGAATTTGCGGTCATGGGATAATGCCCTGAAGAAGGAAGCCCGTCCGAAGTCAAGTGACTGTCAATCACGGGTTAAGTTGAGCTGACTGTGTGCGCGGCAAGAGACGGCACTTTGCCTCACCTCGCACAGAAAGTTAAGGGAGAGAGGTACGCAAGCCACATGAGCCAGCCACAATTTCTAGTTGTTTGCTTGTTAGAATAGTGGGGCTACGGAGGAAAAGGCTGCAGATCCACCCTGTTTCCAAGTTTGGATACGCACAAACCCCTCATGTATTCGTAATTCAGTTGGCTAGGCCTTCAGCTTCGAGCATCATGATTATCAGCAGCAACACCACCATCATCATTTCCACCATCATCATCATGTCCAAGTACACGGAGATTTGATACCCCAGACAGGAACAGAAGCCGGTTCTACAGCAGCCTCATGCTCACTGCAATCTGGCAGACTAAATGTCAGGAACCTCGCCCAGTTCTAGGCCACACATGGTCTGCAATACCCTCCCAAAGCGGCACCACCCACCTGCCCTCGTTTCGAGTTTTCCGCCCAATCGCCTGCCGTATCCTCGGTCTTTCTCCAAGATGGCGGCCGAAGGAGGGCGTCAGCCCGGCAGCCAATGAGGCTCAATAGCAGGGATCTGAACTTACACACCTTTTGCTCACCTTCTGCACTAGCATGGTCTGCCATGCCATGCCTGCACTTGTCATCCATGACACGGGACCGACGAGAGGCTGGCGTTCACTGGCGATGCTTCCCCCTCTCCTGCACTCTATATTGCCCGTTGGGACGTCAGTGGGAGAAGCCCACGCCCCCCATTGCAACTCCAATATCTTCTTCTGGAACCCACCCCTGGACGCACAATTCGACAAAGGGACCAGTCGGTGTCGAATATCGCTATCGCAGTAACTGTAGCCGGCTGGCTGGGTCCCCATCCTTTGCTGCGGGATGCCAGATCGGGACATGGTGGTCGAGGTGCTTGACCCAAGAAGTCGACGTGTGGCGTCGAGCAAGATTTCCAGCAACGAAGCCGGCATGTTCGGGAGGGGTGGGCGGGATCTTTATTGATGGGCAGACAGTTAGCCACTGAGGAAGTTGAGACATGAGAAGAACGCCTCCAGCAGCGCGCTTGTGTGTTTCATGTTTCCTGTAGCCAAGCTGAGGTTGTCCTCGCTTCTTGCGTTTACTGCGGAAGAGGAGACACCCACCCACCCCAACAGCCGACTACACTCCTAATCTTACGATATGCAGTCATGGCATTGGAGCCTTGGTGCCAGGGCAGCCTTGAACCTGGCTACGCCGTCTCTGGGATCTCCTCACATCACTGGGTGGAGGGAAAATTGAGGTTTATCTTGTGATCACGGAGATGGCTTGAGACAATCTCGCCATAGCAAATGACGCCTTCGTCTCTTCCCCGCCGCCAACATGCTCCGGCTGTTTCTTCTCGAACGTTTTTGGCGGCTTGCAGGAGGGGAACCCCATCCCAAGCCATCAAGACCCAGATGGTGTAAGTGACGGACCGCAAATTATGGCTCTGAGCGGGGTTACGAAGCGAGCTTCGTGCATGACTGGAGAGGTGCCCATCACAGAGGAAACCGGCCTTCTCCAGTGACCAACTGTCCACTCAGCGCCAACACGAACAGTGTTTAATCTAGACCATGCAATTGCATGACAGTGAGGGTGGTGTAAGCATCTCTCTTGACACACCGATATCGCCAGAGGCTACAGGCCCGCATTCTGGAGTGTAACTATCAATATCACAACTCACAACTCACAAGTTAGAAACGACTCTCTTTCAGATTAAGGGTGGGCTTGCAGATTTAGTGGACGCCTCACTGTTTACCCGAAGTGTCAGTCCAGTTTCTGGTGGGATCTCGACGGGCCACTCATATAGATTCTGGGCGGTGGCGGATATCGATATGACTCCTCACGGCTCATGCAACTAAAAAAGTGCCCATGAAAAAGTCCTACGATCGGCCGGCAACTGTGATACGCGCTTGTCTTGTGTGGGACGCGTCATGTACTCTTTGGTTTGAACAGGCGTGGACGAACACGAAGGAGTCATTTCGCTGCACGATTTGATTTGACTTGCTGTGAAGAGTTCTGTCATGAGAAAGTCTGAACAGCAACTTGGCAGCCCAAAGTCTCTGGCAGGGCGAGTCTAGCTGGCTGTTAGTCTGGCGGCCTTCCTCTTGGCGGACGTCAAATTACATCGGCCGTACAATACGGTAACGATACCACTCCACCGGACGTGGCGCTGTTCTTAGCAAAGCACGGACCACATCTGCAGCTTTCAGCTCCGGTTGCATGCGACCGACCACCAGCCAGACCAGCCATTCGCTCTTGTGGCCATTGTGCATATGCAAGTTCCAGCATAGCCCTCAGTTACGGATACCTCTTTTCTCTCCCTCTCTGCCTTTTCGGCGCTCGATGGCGATGTGCCGCGCAAACCCCAGGTTTCCTTCCTTTCTTTTCCCATCCGTCACCAGTCGAGCGGCTGGGATCGGATCAAGTATTCTTGTGCCACATTGAGTGGTACGAAACAAAAGGTACTTTGGAAGATCGTCCCTAGAATAATATTCGTCAGGAAGTCATTCGGTCTTGAGATATAACTGTCAAGGGTCTGATGTTAGCGTCCGGGAATGCGGCAGCAACAAGTGTGCCACTCGCCAGCACCAGACATGGAGACAGAAATGTCCCGAAGTACCCAAGTCAGCCCAGGCTACCACTGATCTGATGGCCCGCAGATGCTGCTCCTCCACCGACGACTTCGCTACATGGGCACATAGGTGAGGCGCTGCTGTGGAAGCTGCAGGCGGGTCCCATTCCCGTCCGCATCGCCTGGCCCCATCTGGCCATCGGTGCTGTCGTCCCTCTCCATCGACCTGCATGCCCTCGGCCACACCCCCTCCAGACCCCTCTCCGCTTCGGTAGGTACCCATTTCGGGACTCGATCTCTTATAACGACGGGCCCTCGCACCCGGACTATACGAGATTCTCACCCTCCTTCTTCCTCCTCACGAGACTTCGTCCACCCTTCTCTTCTTCTCATTTGCGGTTGCTGGCGTGCACGCTAATCCCTTGTCTTGGGACCGCCCGCTCCGTCACCTTCCTCACCTTGTTTCTTATTTACTATTCGTTTCCCTCGCCCTCTTAGTTCCCATCCCAAGCCCTACCCTGCTCCACCTCGACCACCCTTTGTGTTCACACACAGTTCAAGTCATCATGCCACCACAACTACTACCGGCCTCGGCAGCTGCCTTTGCTCCCCGTGCTTCCTCCGTCAACGTCGTCCTCGGGTCCAAGGTCGAGCCATGGCTTACACAAACACTCAAGCGCATCAACCGGATCAAGCGCCCACTCAACAGTGTACCTCAACACCAAAGATGTCTGACCGAGACGCTGTCGTCGCCAAATGCCATCTGGACCCTGGCTTCGCTGATGCTGCCCAAGGCCCCCGAGTCGGAGCTCAGGAAAGACACCAACCCGCTGATTGAAGCCATCTTCAACTACCAGCTCATCCACCTCGAGGCCTACATTGTGCATGTCGACATGGTTTTGAGGAACGAGGTTGCCTACAAGCTGACGCCGGACACTATCGAGTCCCTGATCGAGTACCACAAGGACATCCACTGCGTCAACGCAAAGGCCAACACTTACGACTGGTCCGAGAAGGAGACGCAGTGCAAGAAGCTGCACGAGGACTTCATTCAGGCTATCAACAAGTTCGTCTTCCGGACACATGTGTCGGCGTTGGAGGGACTCGAAGAGGATGGTGCTGGAGAGCTGCTTAGTGGGAAGAGTGAAGAGGTGAAGACTGCCGTCATGAACCTAGTCAAGCCTTTGCTGCCGCCGCCCCCGAGAATCGTCGATGTTGTCCGTCAGCCACCACTCCTGCCCAGCTCACCCGCAGGCGCGAACATCTGGTCGCAGGCCCCCACCCCGACAACGATGCCTGCTCCCGTCGATTCCTGGAAGATCTTGCCTTCGAGCCCGAGTGTCGCCTCAACGTCGCGCGACTCGACAAGTCCAACCATGTGGGCCACCATTGGCATCAGCGATTCTTACACGCCATCGCCTCCCCTCGCCTACAGCCAACCGTATACCACCGCTGGTCTGTTCTACGGCTCGCAGCTGGTGTCGTCGCCCATCCCTCACCTCCCGCTGCCGAGCATGCTTGCTCCCCAGTGCGGTGTGACGGTTGGCTACAACTCGTTCGGCTGGGACAGTCGGTACCAGGACTATGCCACGACAATGTGACAACCATCGCCACCTGTATCGACCACTAGCTATCCAGTCGTGACGACAGCTTCGTTATAAAGCGCGCCAACCAACGCGCCCATCGGCCACGACCGATAGTCGCGATTTCAGGAGGGTTTGGCATCAAAGCGCAAACAACAGAGTTACCCTGTCCACCACAACGACACTTTATTGTTCGCAGCATCAACGGCATATTGGGCGTTTTTCATCTCACCTTTGCATGGGTCTGGAGCTTCCTGGGAACAAATCGTCGACATACCCCTTTCGGCGCATCTTTTCTTTTTTCCTTTTTGTGATTTTCTTTTGTTCACAGCGAGCGTTTTGTTTTTTAGTTTTCGTCTTTTTTGGATACCACCTGCTTCTACTGCCAGCTCGGTAGCAAGCCTTCCTTTTCTGTTTGGCTTTATCGCGACAACAACACCTCATCATGGCTGGGTCCTGGGGCGGGATATCTTTTGTTTGAGTTTTTGCATTTTATCGGCATATGGAAAGGATATGAGATACAGGCGGTCTTATTTTTTTTCGTTTGTGATATTTTTCTTTTGGTGATCAAATATCAAAGAGGAGACCGCAGCAATGCACACACCCCCAAGTTCGGCACAGACCGAGCTCAAGACTTTTTTTTTTCTTTTTACACAACAGGTGGATGGGGGGACGAGATTCAGACAACATACAACCCACTCGAAAACCAACAACACAACACTCGCTTCACGTTCATTCTTCGTTCACTCGACTAAAAAAACACCCCTTGGAAACAACATTTTAATATTCTTGTCTTATGGATGAATGTTAAACGTTATGGCCGTCCCTTAATGATTTGGATTTACAAAACCGGCTTTTGCGACGACGACGACCGAACGACGTACGACGATTTACGAGCGAAGACGACGATAACAACAACTTGGCTTGATGCTGAGTGAAAAATGGGAACGCGCGCGCAAAATCGCTTGGGATTATCCAGACAATTTCAAAAAGCAGCAAAACATAAACATTCATCTAGCCCTGGCGCAAAAACAAGAAGGAGACATACTGGATTATGGATCTTGGAAGAGCAAAAGGGCAGACACTGGCTGTCGACAAGAACGGTTTCCAAGGTGGGGGTTTTTGCAAAGGGGAAGTCGGCTAGGCCGAGCCCGAGACAAGGAAGGCTTGTTCTCGGAGTAGAATGGATGGAAGTGGGAGATGGGATTTGGGGATGGGTTGTCTGGATTTCGGGACAAGGCAAGAGGCAACTGGATTGTCTTTTTGCTTTGGGGACTCTCGTTTTCACTGGACCCCCCTCCATTCCAAGCAGATATGGAGGTGTTTGTACTGTTTTGAGAAGCTGGAACGAGATTACTGTTGCGACAACTTTTCCCAAGGGGAAAACTTGGATGCAGTTCAGGTCATGGTTTTTCAGTTTTGCACATTCAGCTGACAGCAATTTGTTAGGAGTTGGATAGGGGAAAAAGTGCGGGAGAGAGCAGTGGGTAGGAAGAAATTGGAGGCCATCTCACTGGTTATGAGATGCTGGGTCATGGGAAATACGTGGGAAGATTCCCCCTTCGCAAAACTGGTTTTTTTGCGAATAGGGGCTGGGAAGTCTTTTTTCTCTCTACTCTTATCATCCTGAAAGTAGGCCGAGAGCCTTGCTGAGGGGGGAGGATATACTACATATTTAGTAGTTAATAAATCGAGAAAAAACGTTTGCTCAAATAATTGTGTTCCTTGAATTGTGTGATGATTTTGAACAGCGCAATCTACAAGTGAAAATCCATTAGAGATGAATGATCATGCATAACTCGAAAATGAATCACAGTGCGAGGTAACGTTCCCAAAATCCCCATCATCCCATATAACATTACAAGAGAAAAAGCAGGTTAAGATCTTCCAAGAATGCTTCAGATATAGTAAGTACCCTACTCCGTACAGCGGGTTAATTACACTCAATAAGGCTCGGTGTCTGCAAGGGTGATCAAGTACATGTATGTACCTTGATATATGTAAGTGAGATCTTTTTGTTGTTAATGTAACGTTTGTTTGTGCTACCTGCCCTAACAGGCTGGACGTTACACACACATCCGACTCACGCGCGAGATCAAGATACCGACCAAGACACGGGCTGGGACCGAAGGGGGTTGGATTTAGTGAGGTGCCTCTCTCGGTTCTGGAAGTCATGTATTGTAGGGCGAAGTTTGCTGGGTGGGGGTTTCTGGGGGAGATAAGTTGGGTTGCTGGAAGCGGTCGCCACGGCATTACTGGCGGGTCGAGAGTTGGGTCTGGGCTTGGGGGATGGGATGGGATGGGAGGAGTGAGTATGTGTGTGGGGGGGTGGAAGTGAGGGCTGATTGCGGTGTGTAGGTCGCGTGGTGAACTATTCAGAGTCAGCAGCCTGGATGTAATTTGAGGCGTGTAGTTTGGGATAGTTTGTGTGTGTCAAGTTTTGGGATGTCGGGGCGGCTGACGAATGGTGCTAGTTACCACCTAGTGTCTGTCCATCACCGAGGTATAGTAGGTATTGACAGCTTGAGTGGAAGTGAGGAAAGACTGTCATCTACCTACATTAGAAAAATTCCCTCCATGCTCAGCCTCAGGCTGCTTGTTTCAGAACTTAAAAGGTGGTTTACCTTACTCATCATATCTATAGTAGGTGTTGGTATATTCATGATGGCGTGGCTGGTATAAGTCAAAGGCTGCCACCTATTCACCCCTTTCAAAACCGCCTACTCAACCATGGAATTCCCCGCGTTACTAAAAAACCTACCTAGGTAATCCCGCGAAAAGGGTAGGTAGGGAAGGTACGTAATCCGCCCAATGGACACCCACAACTTAGCCCGCTTGCAGCGTACCTAGTCAAGGCTCAGCCGCTGTGTGTAACGGGCAAGGGCTGAGGATGGGGAAATCCGCCAGGCTGCAGGCTGCAGGCTACACTACATCCCCGGAATGTTCATTGGGGTTTCTGCTTGGGGAAAACAAGTCAAACGGTATCACAGCTAGGAGGGAAAGGGTAACACAAGGAATGCACAGAAGAAGAGAAAAGGAAAAACATCCATCATGGCACTGCATTGGGGGACACATAGTGGGTTGGAACTTTGGAAGGTTACAAGAATTGTGGAAGAGCACAGGGGTTTGATCGTTTGTGTAATGGGGACTGGAATTATGTTAGGGTATCTAGGAGAGAGGATAGTGAAGATGGGGTATAACGTCCGATGTAAGTTTACGGCAGGGTGAGGGCAGGTTGGTCAACGTTGGGTCGGTATCGGTGCGGCGGGGGGATTGCGACATCATGGGGCACAGCACCCTACCTGCTACAGTATTATCACATGCTTTTCTCTCTCTTTGATTGTTGCAAATGCATGGAAGACTCGAAATGCCGTGGGACATGCGGCTGTCCGTTTGGATGCGTACCTATGTATGTGTTCGGTCTTGATATTGGGAAGCTTTACTTTGGGCGAGGCAGATTCTGAGATAGAGGGGGAAGTGGTGGTGGTGATGGTGGCAGTGTTGGTGAAGAGGAGAGGAGAGAAGACAGAAGAACCCTAACCCACCATCGGATGTTTCATGTTTCTTTTGGGCTGAGGATGGGCTGAGATGAATGAGCATCATGGATGAGGCTTTGGCTGGGGAGAGCTGGAGAGAGCTGAAATGCTTCTGGATTGATCTAGAGAGGGGTGGGATTAGCACCTATTCTTTGGACCGACTTCTAGAATCTAGACGTTTTGCTTACGTTTTACTCAATCTAGAACACGTTAGCTGTCCGGAGTGTCGGGGCATCGCTCCCCTTCATCCTCCTCCATCCCTCACCTGATTAGGTACCCACCCAACTCGTGCACCAACATCATCATCGCTCTCTCTGGCGTTGGAACATAGACGTCAACCTGCGGCACTGTAATCAACATTAACGCTCGAGAGAAAAGACATTCAACAAGCATCCGACTCCCCCGCCCCAGTTGCACCCCCTGTTTTTGTGGTTGGCCACCCCAAGCGCGAACGCAGCTGCGTTGAGATGGTACGTAGCAATGTCCCTTACGCCGTGTTGGCACATCCGGTTAAAAACCCACTTCTTCCCCGGGTCTGATACAACGTTTAAACTCCAACCGAATCTTTCGTACTGTAAGATATGTTTGTGTATTGTTGCCTTTCAGGCTTCCATCTTATATCCAAAAACCAAATGTTTGCCACTTCGGGGACCCCTTTCCAGGCCCCCTCTGTTGCTCACAGGAAAGAAAGGGGCAATCGTAATTTACGGTCTTCAAAGCTTCCCTCTTCTTTTTCTGCCTTACTTGTAAGGCTGAAAGAAGAGAAGCTAGAAGACTATAGATGGAGCAGTACGAGAATATTGCGAAGGAATGGGCCGAGTCGCTGATGAAGCCAGAATACAAGGCATATCCCCGGAGTACAAGGCGTATCCAGTACAAGGCGTAATCATGGATACGCCTTATACTCCGGCTTCATCAACGACTCCATCCATTCCTTCGCAATATGCTCGTACTGCTCCATCCATTCGACATCTCCCCCCCCTATAATAGTCCTGTTCAAAATAAAAATAAAAACGCCGTCTTTATGCCATAATCACCTTGAACCCGCCATCCGATCTCCCTCGCTGTGCTGCATCACACAGCCCTCATATATACAATTTAATAACTCGACACTAAATCTAGTTATGTTCAATCGGCTCCTCAGGCAACAACTCCTCCACCTCCCTCACTCTCAAGAACTCAAACGGAGGCTGGACGATGCCGTTGAAAAGGAAAGTAAAGTAGACAAGCAGCGCGAAACCAACGACCTGCAGCCACTTGAACGTCTCCCAGCCGAGGCCGAGCGAGACGATCCAGATGAAGAGCGTTCTGCACGTGTCGATCGTCGAACGGGACGTGGCGCTGACGCTTCTGGTGACGGACAACCCGAAGAAGTTGAAGCCTCTGTTGTACATCATATTAGCAATAATCCACGCAAACGTGTCAAGAAAGAAATAGCATACCCAATGCTGACCATGATCAGCAAACTGCTCACAAACACCGCTCTATGCTCCCAAAACTGCCTCCACCCCTCCGCCATATCAAACGGCCCCAGCCTCCCGGCATCCGTCCTCCCAATCGCAAAGTGAAGCACAGTCATGCCCAGCAACGTCACCGAGAACCCAAAGATTCCCTCCCAGCCCACAACCCTAATCGGCTCAATAGTCGACCGCTCCAGAATCCACTCCTCCAGCACAAACTGCGTAGCCGTAAAAATCTGGGCTCCAGCAATCATCAACACCCCAATAATCACCCTCAGCGCATCCGACTCCACCCCCGTAGCAGAGTTAGCAGCAGCATGCTTCTTATCAGGCTGGATAGCACCCGCCAACCCAACAATAGCAACACCCGTCATGACACCAACCAGCGAAAGCCACTGGAACAAATGCAGATGTCTCCGAAGAAAAATAACCGAGAACAACCCCACAAACAAAACCAGCGCGCCGCGCGTCATTTGGTAAATCGAAGCCGCCACAAGCAACAAACCAGCATTCATCAGCGTAGTCCCAAGAATATCGCAAATAGCAGGCAGCGCCAGCAGACAAACCCTCCAGCCCCGCAAGACAGAATGCGTCTCCTCCTTGAACGCAGGATCATTAACCGTGCCATCCCCCCCAGTCAGCGCAGTGCGCGAGTGAATACTCGCGTTATCCGCCTCGTCATCATCAGCCGTAGTCCGCACAGGTTGATAACTACCGCCGTCCGTCGTCTTCGCGATGTACCTCTTGTAAACATGCATAATCCCCACCACCACCCAGCAGCCCATCTCACCGACAAACATCTGCAGCGTCTGAATGACAGGCTGCTCAAAGTGCCGGCGCTTCTTCGGATCGGGATCGTCGCAGTCGCGGACGCATTGGTTGTCCTGTTTCGCCATCCATCGTCAGCTTCGATCAAACACACACCACAACAGGTTAGAAGAGACGTACCTGGTACTTTGTCAAAAGCGTATTGCACACCCCCGTCAGCAGCATCATGCCCACCAGGAACGGGATCACCGCCCTCGCGGGGATGATGGTGGAAGGCGCCATCGGTGGCATTCAATCAGTTGTTGACGATTGAAGAGCGGAGAAAGGGAGGAAATGAGGTGCGTGCCTGGATAAAGGCCACCGGAATCGCGGCGGGACTAGAGGTGTCACCCGCTTATCTGCTGCAACCTAGCGTAGGCAACTTAATTGACTCGAACAGTAACTGATAGCGAAAACTTGAACACGCGCTCCAGCCAGGAACAAGAAGATGGAAACGTGGTGCCTTCTTAAACAACAAAGAAACGCAGGCCAGGGCCGTCGGTCGGGTAGGTAAGCCTCGTTTTCTTGAACTGGCCTCCTGCTTTTGCTTTGTTGGAGAGAGGCTGGAAGGGCAGGCAGATGCTTTGAAAGGATGACCAGGTGATGCAGATAACGTAACGGCCGCTGGAGTCTAGGGCGGTGTCCCCCCATGACGGCTCGGTTGATCAGTGGAGTTTGGGGAATGTGGGCCAACGCCAACCCCAACCCCGGCAACAGCCCCCCTGTCAAGATCGATAGGCTTCCGATAAGCCGTCGGAAGGAAGCCTCACATCTGCAACCAACAAGGTCCGCATTTTCATGATGATGAGCTTCATGTTGTGTCTTATGTCTGATGTCTGATGACGTGGTATATTGACTTTTCTACTACCCGTTCCGTGTATTCCAGTAATCTCGAACCCGCTGAACGCCATTCATGCATCGTGTATTACCATTATTTGTATCCATATTCTTCGGTATCCTTCTTATAACCTATGCCTTCTCCACATCCTTGACCTTCTTCTCCTTCGGCTTCTTGTCCTTGATGTTATTCCAGTGAGGAATGCCCAGCTCCTTATCCCGGGCCAGCCTCTCCAGATCCCTATCATTGCACGGCACGCCTTCAATGCTCTTGACCTTCTTGCCCTCCAAGAACATCACATACCCGCCAACCATCGCAATGATACACGCAATAGCCACCAAGAAGCCCGTCACCCAGCTCGGTCTGTCATAGCGGTTCATGCCCCACATCACACCGCACAGTCCGCACTGGGCAAACGTGTTCATCACCATGGACCAGATAACAAAATCCAGCTTCCACACGGCTGTTGCCGGCGCTCTCGTCCCTGTCAACGGCGCATTGGAAATATTCTTCTCCGGCGTCGGAATGGCCTCTCTTGGAACCCACTCAGGAATATTCCCCGGTCCGACATCCACAGCCAACTCGTCCGACCCCTTCAACCGGAACCAACTCCGGTGAATACCAGCTAGCTTTCTCAGCCCATTGAAATCCCCCATAATTCTATACCTCAACAGATAGTACCAGTCTCTGAACCTCCACGGCGCAAGTCCAAAAGCAGTGACACAGAATAATCCAGTCAAGATCTGAGAATCCCACTCTACCCACTTCCTACGCGGTGAGTCGATATCGTCGCAGGTAGGATAACACATGGCCGGCGCAGCGTTGCAAAGCAGTAGGAACAACATGCCACCCCATGCAACAACATTCAGGCCATAAATAGTCCAAAAGAAGCCCATGGGTGTAATAAAGAATTTCCAGAATGACGCCAAGGCCTGTTTGGTGGCTTCACCCTTGGGGTACTTGGGTGGGAAGTGGTAGCCATTATCGAATGATTTGGTGTGTTGGAGCGGGCGCCGTGATTTTTCTTGAGCGGATTCGACTGGCTCAGCGGCAATTGTTTGCTCGTCGGATGAAGGGACCCTCTTGGTCTCGTTGTCGATGGCAGCTTGTTCGGCGGCTGTAAGTTTTTCAGAGCTTGCTGTATGGCCACCGCGTGGGAAGTGAGGGGCAATCAAAGTCGAAGCTAGGTCGCCAGATGCTGCCATAAAACCCTCCGGCACTCGCGAGCTCTCAAACTCGTCTGATAACCTCTGCACCAATGTCGGCGTTTTGGAACCATCTGGCATGCGGGCGTTGTTATATGGTGGATTGTCCATCTCGTCGATTCCACTGTATGTGTGGTACTATCTCATGGAATATGCTGAGTTGGTCGAAAAAGTATGGGAGATTCTCTGTTAATAAAAAGCAGCGGCGACGCTACTGACGTCGGTGGTTAAATGCGTTGGGTAATGTATTTGTGGGAGGATGACACGATGACACGGGAGGCTGGGTGTGTCGCACAGGACCGCTCGTACACACAGACACGCAACCAAAAAATAAACTGGGTATAACAAGCTCGGTTGAAAGTGAAACCAACAAGTTGTAGAGAACAAATGGTTCAAGTTCAAGAAAGAAGAAGAAGAAGAGGGACGAGAAAGGCACAGGCGGCAGATGTCGTCACATTTTTGAGAAAGGGGAAACGGCCACGGGCGAGAGCGCAGAATGGCAGCTTCCGCGTATGGCCTAAGACGGCGTCGTGTCGTGGAAGCTGAGCACTGGCGCCAATTGCGTGGGTGAAATGGGGCAGTGACGCTTGGCGATGGCCGTTTCATTCATCCAACGCCTGCCCTGCTCTGGTCCTTGGCCTCCTGCAAGACAGGTAGGAACGGAAGCGGGAATCGTCCTTGATGCCGTTCTCACCCCTCCCAACGGGCAAAACGGGCTGGTTCGACATGCCGATGATGTCACAGCCACAGCGGCATTCAACTCGTATGTGCAGCATGAGCGCAAGCTGGGAATTAGCTTTCGGCAATGGATGCATATCTCACATGCCAGACCCTGAAGGTGATCCTGGGGTGATCCCTAACGTGTAGAACGATCGGATGTCGGTCCGATCAAGATGTAAATCTGACAGCAACCTGAAAGGTTTTGCTCCAGACCTGCAGGAGGTTTTCCTCCATATTATAGGGGCATTTGCTCCAGCCATTCTGCGATAACGAGGTCAAACCCTAACCCTCATTCTTTCCTTGGCAAGGGTTGGGGTTAACAACCGTCGCATCTCAACCACCTGGCAGCTTCAAGATCCACACGCGCAACCCGCGACACCAACCCAGCGAGCGCAACACCCAGCGCCTTCGAAGTCGTCCTCCACGACCCACGCCCGAATGGCACACCTCTTATACCACCATCAACCCACCTAATATACGCCAGGGCAACCCCCAACCGCAACCATGGCTCCAACCACAACCACCACCGCCCCCCCCCTCGACCTCACCACCCTCCCGGGCCCTTACCCCCTCACCACCTCCCCCATGATCTTCTCCTCCCCCGCCTTCACCCTCCCCGCCATCCGCTCCCTCCACAAGTCCCTCCACCTCGCCATCGACGACAAGTCCTCCCGCCTCCGCACCCAAGTCGGGGGCTCCTACCGAGAACTCTTGGGAACGGCCGACACCATCGTCGCCATGAAAACCGAGATCGAGTCCGTCCAGCAGACCCTCTCCGACATGGGCTACAAGTGCGGCCGAGGCGTCGTCGGTCAAAAAATGGAAGCGCTGGGGAAATTCACCTCCGACACGGCAGGTGACAAGGCTGAAAAAGGAAGGGAGAGGTTGCTCGGGGGTTGTATGGGGCAGTTGGATGCCATACTGAGAAACAAAGAGGATAGATCTAAAAGGGGGGAGAGGTTGGAGACTGGAGCGAGGTTGTTTGTTCTCGGGAGGCTTTTGCTTGCGAGTGGACTGGGGAAAGACGAGAGGGAACAGCAACGGAGGAGGAGGGTGCTGGAGAAGCAACATAAGGTTAGATTAATGGGGGGGATTGATGCTGTGCTAAGAAAATATCACAAGCCGGGGAGTAAAGATAAACAGGAGCGTGAGGGTGCACTGCTCATGGCGCTTTCTGCCTATGCGCTGGCTACCAGTTCTGGAACGAGGGATGTGCTGGGGTATTTTCTGAGGGTGAGAGGGGAGGCTATTGCGCTGGCGCTGGAGGTGGATGAAGAAGAGAGGGCGGCGAGGAACCCGGATGATGTCCTGAGGGCGTTGGGGTTGTATACCCAGACATTGCAGGACGTGCAGGCTTTGGTGCCCGGGAAGCTGGCTGATGCGCTGCAGAGGTTGAAGAAGGAAAAGTTGCTGGAAAATCAGGAGCTGTTGAGGATGGAGGGGTTGAGGCTGGATGTCTACAAGAGGTGGTGTGGAGATGAGATTCAGTTCTATACGCCGTTTATCAGGCATGATGACCTTGATGGGAAGACGGCGCGGGAGATGCTGTTTGGGTGGGCGGAGAAGGGGAAGAAGGTTGTGTTGGCGGGTCTGGAGAACACGTTGAAGGAAATGAGCGAGTTCAAGGCTATTGTGGAACTGAGGACAGATGTGCTCAAGCTTTGGATTTCAGAGGGCGGGAAGGCGAGAGGATTTGATCCAGCAGAAGTTCTTGATGAGATTCGCGAAGCTGTCAACAAACATATGCTCAGGGTACTTGAGCAGAAGGTGGCCAAACTGCGATTGGTAGGCTCGGAGGTCTCTGCTGCAGTAGAGGCATGGAAGGAAGGCAGGAGTGATCAGCATGAGAGTCTGTGGGATATGGACTCATACGATACAGATTTGTCGAACGGTGCTGCCCAGTTTACTCAGCATGTTGTCGCCAGGTTATATGGCCGAAACGATGCCGTGTCAAAAGCTGTAGCCAGCTACAAATCTTGGTTCCGTGTCATTGACGACGTTGGCACCGTTGTTGACCAGCTGAAGCGGCAAAGGTGGGATAACGATGTGGACGAAATTGAAGATGAAGAGACAATCGAGGAGCGCCAGCAGCTACTTGCCAAGGACGATCCGGCGACTTTGAGTAAGCACCTAAACCAGTCGCTGGTCGAGTCTTTCAAAAAGCTTGATGAGAATCTTTCTACGCTTTGGAAGGAGCAACAAGAAAGTCCTAACAAAGGACACATCGCGATGTATTTCTTGCGTGTTCTTCGAGACATCCGTTCTCGGCTTCCGGACCATGCAGAGGTCAAGGGATTTGGATTGGAGGCAGTGCCGTCGCTTCACGAAGCGCTGGTGTCGGCTGTCATTATCTCTCCGGTGGACGAGTTTGCCACAGTGGCTCTGATGCGCAGGACGGTGGTAGGAAGAAGTCTCTGGGAGGGCGAGCCTGCGCTGCCCAGCTCTCCATCACCTGGGGCGTTCAAGTTTCTGCGGAATCTCGTTGGCGCAATGGGCGACGCAGGCGTCGATCTCTGGAGTCCTACCGCCGTTTCTGTATTGAAGAAAGCCTTGCGAAAGCAGCTTGCCGAGGTGTGGTTGGAAACTGTGAGCAAGCTCTCCGAGGTCCCTGAGTCTGACGCCAAGACCGAGGTTGAGGAGACGTCCAAACCAGACGCTGAGATGGCATCGCAATCGGACACTGAAGAGGGATCCAAGTCAGACACCGAGGGGAAGGAGCCTGAGGAAGAAACTCCTGAGACCCAAGCCAAGCCGGACATCGAGCAGCACAGAGATCTGCTCGTTCAGTGGCTCTACGACATACACTACCTCTCCGCCTTCATTGGCACAGACGACTCCTTCACGTCTCTCTCCGAGACCATCCTTTCCAAAACCGACCTGGAAAACAGCACTACAGCCAAGCAAAGACTTGTCAAGGCCTCCCAGGATTACTTTAAGCGTACCGGCCTGTTATTCGGTCTTCTGTCATAATAAACCATAAATCATCTATACCCCTCGCCATAGCCTTTCCCACTATCTAAAGCAATTCTAATTCCAATTCCCTTACAACTTATGCCTCTTCTTCCCACTCGCAATCTTCTCAAACTCTTCCTGTGGCACCCCACTGACAAACCTCTCCAACCCCGCAAACACCTCGGCCACATTATGGCTATCCAACACCTCCCTCTCCGGCCGTCTAATCAGCTTCTTGATCCCCAACAAACTCTCCCCCACAAGATGCTCGCCAAGCTTATCGTCAATCTCAGCCAGCACCAACCTCTTGAACTTCTCATCCTCCCCCTCCCCCTTCCCAACCTCGTTAAAAACCTTATTGACGAACCCGCACTGCTCCAGCTGCTCGCTAGAGATCTTCCTGCTCATGATCAACGCCTCGCCCGATCTCGCCGGACCGAGTTTCGCTACCAATTGCCTGGACGCGCCACCCTCGGCGACTAAACCCAGTGAGGAGAAGGGGGTAAGTAGGAACGTGTGCGGAACGGCGTAGATGAAGTCGCTGAAGGAGATGAGGGCGGCGGAGAGCCCGATGACGGGGCCGTTGAGGGCTGTGATGAGGATCTTTGGGTGGGTGTAGAAGGCGTGGGTGGCGTTTAGGTTGTTGGCGACGAAGGAGGAGAGCCATTGCTGATGGGGGGAGATTTCGTTTTCTTGAGATTGGGTGGGGCTGGCGCGGGTGAAGGTTACGTCGGCGCCGCTGGAGTGGGGGTGGTGTTAGTATTGTGTATATCTTATAGGGGTTCATAGCAGTAAGAGACAGCCACAGTAATGGCGATTTGATACTGAAGGCAGGAAACGGGAAAGGGGGGAACATACGCAGAAAAGAAACGGCCTGTGCCGATCAGCAAGGTGATGAAGACCTCGTCGTGGGTCGCGATCTCGCGGAGGGATTGGGCGAGGGCGTAGTACCCTTGTCCGTTGAGGGCGCCGAGTTTGGAGGGGTTGTTGATTGTGATTATGGCGAGGCGGCCGCGGTATTCCTTCACATTCACGTTAGCAAACATGGTGGTGAGAAGTAGGGGATCGGGGACTTACCACTTGGATGGGGGAGGGTTCGGTGGACGCCATTGTGACGGTGTTCTCTATTCACAGGTTGACACAAGTGATGAGATGAACGATAGGTTATCAGTTGGGATAAGTGAGAGTGAGGTTGAGCGGACAGGTATAAGTCATGGATCTGGGCTGGCCCCTGAAGTAGTAGCGCGCTGTCACGGCCAAGGAAACGGGTGGTTAGCTGACAAGTTGACGGGAAATCTGGGGTAAACCCCACATTTTGGACCTCGGCTCGGTTGGCTCGGTTGGTGTGCCCCCATTCTCCCCGCATTTTGTTGTTCAGGGGTTGTTGGAGGTCCAAGGGTGGAGGGTTTGGGATTCTTCATCGCCGAAGGCTTTGGATGATGTTATCTTGAAAATTTGACGGTGAGCGTCTTTAAAGGTGTTGCCTTTCTTGCATACGCTAAAACATTGCGAGGGCTTTTCTTGACCCGAGTTACCGAGTGAGGGCCACTGTGAACGATGCAAAAGGGGGAAGCCAATACAAGCCCTGCTCTCAGATAGGTCAGATATCAGTTACTTACAGTCAAGGTGAGATCTTCACTCTAAATGCCACACCCCAAACCACATTACAACTTCCACCACAGCACTTCCCCTATAAGATTGTTGTACCCGTAACATAAATTCATTTTAACCACCTTTTCCCATCCATTTTGTTTTCTCTACCCATATATACCCATATCCAAGACCTATGCATAATCCGAAACTCCCCTCTGCAGGACAGGTCGTTGATCCCACCTATCCCCAGCAATGCTCTCCTCATCGTCCTCATCGTCACTCCCACTTACACTACCACTCTCTTCGTCACTTTCCTCTTCCTCCTCATCTCCCTTGCTGTACAAAAAGAATTGTACAAAGATGCTCATATCCAGAAACAGGGTCCCTGCGCTTCCTGCCAGCCACGACAGGTTCACCAGGATATACTGCCAGTAAATCTTGGCCGCCTCCCCGTCTCTGCATTCGCCATCCTCCGCCGTGCAAACCGGGTCGTAAGCCAGAATCGATAGCACATACGTTAAATTTCCCAGGCACGCGAACAAAAAGAACAGAATCGAGACTCCCTCCGTCGACTTTCTCCTCCAGTTCAACAAGAGCTGCGGCAGTCTCGATCCCAGGTAAAGCACCGCACAGAGCCAGCCGAACACTTGTCCCCAAAAGTCCATCTGGAGGGGGTCGTCCTCCCCTTTCCCGCCCTTCTCCTCATTTCCTCCATATCCACGGCTCAACCACCACCCAACCACTCCCGCGGCGCAAACCATCAGAACCGCTAAACTGTTGAACCCGAAGCTCTGCAACTTCGTTGGTGGAGTTGCCCGCACCTTCTGCGCCTGCCCAGCTGTCTCCTCTACATCAATCATGGGAACCGCCGGACTCAAGTGCGTCCAGCTCCCTCTCCTTTCCATATCCCCTGTGCTCCCGTAGACACTCTCGCTTCCGTTCAACAGACCACTCCTCTCTCCCGCCTCATCGGCACCATTCCTGGCCGTAGTTGTCTTCGGTGCCGGAGTAGCGGTGGCGGTGGTGGTAGGTTCATCGCTCAAAGTAAATCCTCTGTAATAAAAGCACTGACCTAGTAATACAATGTCGGCGATGGTGTAGTAAATAGCCAGGATGACCATAGTAGGCAAGACCCCTTGCATGACCGCGCCCAAGATGTTGAACACATCGCCAAGAAGCCAGACGACGATGAACTGAATTGAGAGGCCGTCTGCGCTGGAGCGACGAAAGTTCTCTATAATTTGGGGTGAGAAGACCACCACCCAACAGGCGATGGAGATGGAGCCGCAGATACCGGAGATGGCCTCGACGTCGAGGTTAAGCGGTCCGGTTGGGGGCGCCATGGTGGCGGTGGTGTGCTGAGGTTGTTGTGCTGCTCAGGTTGAAGTCGAGGATCTGTTGAAACTAAGTTATAAAGAATATAAAAGGGGAATGATTAACTCGGCAATCTGAAGATGGCGGCGGTGGAGTTGGGGTTGCCGATGGGTCAATGCAATTTTGCTGGTAATGTCCGGATTCGGAGGTGAACTTTTGATGATGATATGATTGAAGGCGTGATAGCGTGAAAATTAAGGTAATTAACAGCAGTAGTCTTTAATATGAAGAAATGAGTGTGGCAAGTTGAAACAGAAAAAACTCTTCAAATTGGATCCTCGTCGGTCAATCTCACAGACTTCGGAATTGATGATGATGAGGTTGGAAGTGGAAAGAGGAAAGAAAAGAGACAAGGGAAAAATTAGAGTTTCAGATGGAGCATGTCGACTGTCCCTGCAGGTCCAGCAGCAGCAACAAGAAAGAAAAGCAGCTTTTCTCGAATCGCGAATCCCAAGCTTCTCGGTCTTGGGTCGTCCTGAAAGGGGGCAAGTGGAGATGGTGGGGCTGCATGACGCCACTGGTTGCGGGGAATGTGCACCGCTAGAAGCCTTCCATGCTCCACAGTTCAATGCTGCCTCTGATAAGGTATCATATCACGTCGTGAAAGTGGCTTCGATATGGCTTCGGGAGGCTTTCAATGGTCCTGATTAGAATTTGTAGGAAAGAGTTTGGGGGAGACCGGATAGACTTTTGGGTAGCCAAATACAGCTTTACAACTAACATCAAACTCCAAGGTCCTTGAAGATTACATTGGCTAAGACATCAAAAACCAGGTGTCGTTAACTTGAGAAGCCTCCAAAATGAACAACACGCTGAGACCATTGGCAAGAGCCGCAGTCAAAGGCCAGTATGCGCCAGCCAGTGTTCGTCCTAGTATGTTCATACGTTGCCTTGTTGCCAAATCTCGCTGACATTAGAATTCCCCAGCTTCCATGACAATTCCGAGACAGGCACAGCGAAGAGCTTTCGGATCGTCCGAGTCTGGATACAGGCCGGACCCAGCGAAATACAAAACCTCTTTGGCTGCCAAGATATTGGTGGGAGCGATGACTACGGCAGCGGTCGGTACCATCGGCTGGGTGGGGGCGGTCACTTACGAGATCCAATGCGATAACCGTCGCCGGCTGCGTGAACAGGGTGAAGATGATTGTCTTTTCAGAAATCTAAGGGCACTCAAGGATGAGATTGTCGGAAAGGCTGTCAGACAGGACACAGTTGAGTCTCTCCGAGAAAAGCTCCACGACACGGAAGCCAAGCTTGTCGACGCCAACGCCGCATTGAAGGATGCTCAGGACGAGATCGTATTCATGGAGGCTCAGCTGGACAACCAGGAGACTATCAAACAGGACCATGCCAAGCTTTTGGCTTGGGTCGAGTCACTTATTGAGCGTGAAGAGAAGAGCAGACAGGTTACAGCGGCCCTGGAAAACCTGATCGGTAGCTTGGAGTCCCAAACTGAGAACTCGCAAGCGCAGAAAGCGTCGGAGGAAGAGGTTGCTGAATTGGGATCCAAGAACGAGCAATTGCCAGGGCTAGAATCCAAGGCCGAAGAGGAGCAAGCCGAGCTACACAGAGTGCCTGTGCTCCAGCTGCTGGCATGTTGTTTTGCTGCTGTTGCGCTATCAACGTTGCCTTATTGTTTGCCATAGGTAGCGGATGAGTGCCCCACTTCCCCGCGCTCGCTTATCTAGACAGTGCGGTACAGTTATCAAAGCTGCAAAGTAGCCCTGTCAGACCAGAATCAAACACTGTACCAGCACCTCCGAGCTCCCTTAAATCCGTCATCATCTCCATCTGCTTCCAGTCAGCATCACCAGTGATTTCTCTAATTCTCAGTCCGCGCGGAATTACATACGCATGAGCGACTGACGCCTCAGCCTTTCCCCCCTCCATACAACCACACTGTGAGCTGTCAAAACCTCCCTCTTTTTCTCGCCGGCGGACCCGGCGACCGGTCCATGCCTCCCTCCTACCCGCCTACCTTCCCAGCGACCTCCGCGGCGCACCAGCAACATCCTCCACAACTGTCTTCCTCCCGCAGGCGTCCCCGCGTCGACTCCCATTCTGATCCCGACACGAGCGATAACGCCCACGCAACCGCCAGCAACAGTCTAGGCAAACGTCCCCGAGGCGAATATACCTTCTCACCTTCCGCCCAGCTACCAACCACCATGTCAGCCAAAGTCCAAGGCAAACGCCCCGAAGTCATAGACCTTACCCAAACCCCAAGTCCCGGCCGACCATTTAACAGCAGCGTCGGTGGCGGTCGACCAGGAGGCATCTCGGGTCTCCAACCCCATCTCGGTCCCCGAAAATTAGTAATCAAGAACCTCCGCCCGACAACGTCAAGGCAAAAGGCCGGCGCAGATGAATACTACTCCCGCACTCGAAAAGACTTGGACAATGCCCTCACCGCTATCTTTGCTGGTAGCCCTACCGGCCAGCCTATGGAGCGGCTGTACAGAGGGGTGGAGGATCTATGCCGGAACGGCGAAGCGGAGAGTCTGTACAATCTACTTAAGGAAAGATGCGAGCGATGGCTGGTCTCGGATGCCGGAATCGGGCAGTTGAGGAGGGAGGTCACCACCAACAGTAAACACTGGAACGCAATTGATATTGTCGAGGCGGTGATGCAAGTCTACCAGCGGTGGAATGAGAGGATGTTGACTGTGAGAAAGGTTTATTCGTATCTGGATAGGAGCTACCTCCTGTTGCAGTCTACAGTCGGAAAGGAGGTGCAGGGGAGGCAAGGGGTCAATGATATGGGGATCAGTCTGTTCAGAAAGGCGGTTTTTGGCCCAAGGAATGCGACGCTACCACTGGCGCTTGGGGGGGCAGTACTCACGGGGATGATCACGCTGGTAATGCATGATAGAGAACAGGTAGTGGACCAGACGATGGCCGTCGTGGACAAGTCGCAACTGTTGAAGGAGTCGGTTACAATGTTGAAGGTGTTTGGCGTGTATGGGAAGTTCTTTGAGCCGTCGTTTTTGGAGACGTCGCATAATTTCTACGAAGAGGCCGCGGGGCAGCTGAGCGAGAGTTGTGGATTGAGGGACTATATCAAGCGGATTGATGCGTTGCTCAAGAAAGAGGAGCACATGTGCGACTTTTACGGGTTTGACAGCACGACGAAGCGGCAGTTGCTGCAAGATGCGCACAGGGTGCTTATTGAGAAGTATTCAAAAAAGCTACTCGACAGCGGAAGCGTGGCTAAGCTCCTCGAGGCGGATGATGTGCCTTCTATGAAGGCGCTATATCAGCTGCTCAAGCTGTCCGGCTTGCAAGAGAAACTGAAGCAGCCGTGGGATAGCTACATCAAGGCGGTTGGATCAGATATCGTCAGCGATGTGACAAGAGGTGACGAAATGGTCCTCCGGCTGTTGGAGCTCAGGCGATCGCTGCACATCATGATCCGGGACGCTTTCGACCATGACGAAATCTACGGCTTTGGACTCAGGGACTCATTCAACGCTTTTATGAACGACAAAAGGAATAATTCGGTGTGGAATACGAGCACATCAAAGGTTGGCGAGATGATCGCCAAGTACGTCGACATGCTGCTGCGTGGAGGTCTCAAGACGTTGCCCAAGTCCCTGCTTTCTGACAACAAGGATAAGGCCAACGCTGAGAGGAGTGGCCTAGCAGCAACGGGCGACGAAGACTCTGAACTCGACACGCAACTGGGACACGCTCTTGAATTGTTCAAGTTCATCGACGGCAAGGATACCTTCGAGGCCTTTTACAAGAAAGATCTCGGTCGCCGGTTGCTGATGGGACGAAGCGCTAGCCAAGATGCAGAACGGAGCATGATCTCCAAGCTCAAGGGAGAGTGCGGTGCGAACTTCACCCACAACCTCGAGCAGATGTTCAAAGACCAGGAGCTCTCCAAAGACGAGATGGCGTCCTACAAGACTTGGCTGGCTGGTACAGGCAAAACCACGAAGGGCGGTGTTGACCTGACCGTCAATATCCTGTCCGCTGCTGCGTGGCCGAGCTACAACGACGTGAAGATGACGCTTCCCAAGGAAGTTCTCGAGCAAACCACCAGCTTCGACGCGTATTACCAAGCAAAGCACACCGGCCGCAAGCTAACCTGGAAACACAACCTCGCCCACTGCGTTATCAAAGCCCGCTTCGACCGTGGCCCGAAGGAGCTTTTGCTCTCCGCCCAGCAAGGCTCCATCCTCATGCTCTTCAACGACATCCCGGATGGTGCCCCTCTATCATACAGTCAAATCTCCCAGGCTACGTCTCTGACCGGGAATGAACTCGACCGCACACTCCAATCTCTTGCCTGCGGTAAGTCCCGGGTGTTGACGAAAGCACCCAAAGGAAGGGACGTCTCTCCCACGGACACCTTCACGGTGAACAGGGCGTTTACCGACCCCAAGTTTAGAGTCAAAATCAACCAGATCCAGCTCAAGGAGACCAAAGAGGAGAACAAGGAGACGCATGAGAGGGTGGCGAGGGACAGGCAGTTTGAGACGCAGGCGGCGATTGTGAGGATCATGAAGAGCAGGAAGACGATGGGGCATGCGCAGCTGGTGGCGGAGGTGATCAACCAGACCAAGGCGAGGGGGGCGGTGGATCCGGGGGAGATTAAGGCGAATATTGAGAAGTAAGTTTTTGAACTCATATCACTGAAAATGGGTAATCGGGTTACTAACATGTGGAATAGGTTGATTGAGAAGGATTACATTGAGAGGGAGGATGGTAATTATGTGTATCTGGCCTAGTAGTCTGGTGTGAAAGAGGATAAAGTTTCTTGTAAAAAAAAGGTCAGTTTGCATTGTGTTAGGTATGGGAGCACAGCGATGGGAATGGGTAATTCTGGGAGGGGGTCAAGAAAGCGCGAGAGAGATTTGATTATGATTTGGGGGTTTTGAAGGGATAAATACTATGATGATATGACACTGCTGGGTTGGTGGCGGTGGTGGTAGATATTCAGCGAAGAGCGGAGATGAATAAATGTCGATGTTTGTGTGTAATGAATACCTCTTGACGAAGATAAGTTTGTGTTAAGTTTGTTGGTGACGTATGATGCTGGGCGAC
Organism: Triangularia verruculosa; assembly: GCA_033296885.1. Classification (NCBI taxonomy): domain Eukaryota; kingdom Fungi; phylum Ascomycota; class Sordariomycetes; order Sordariales; family Podosporaceae; genus Triangularia; species Triangularia verruculosa. The sequence continues at coordinate 4,790 of MU863982.1, read as the reverse complement.
AATGTTGGCGATGGTGGCAGCATGCCCCAGGGTATATATACCAGTGCTCCCTACCTACCTCCCAGCGAAGTAGCGAACCAATTCGAAATTAGCTTCTGGCTTAATTCAGACCTTCAGTGGTTTAACGGTTAGCTCATGGGTCAATCCCCGTGATGTCGAACCCTTCGCTTTTTCGTTCGATTCTTGGGGGGATAACTTTTTTTTTTGGTGTGTTTATTTTTGCTCTTCTCCCTGGGTGCAGCAAGGCAGGAACAAAGGTGAGAAGGAGCAACCGATGGTGAAGGTAAGAGCAATCTTAGGTACCACTGGTCTGAAGGTAAATGTTAGATTTCGGACATTCGCAGTTTAATAGGTAGCAAGCTTTCACGGTGTACAGTTGTCGCCTCTGTCGTGACTTTCCCCTTTGGCTTTTATATTCGATTTCTGGGGAACCTTTCTTTTTTCTCTTCTGATCTCTTTAAGATGATGTCGATATCTTTCTCGTGTTCTTGAACGTTGTGTCTACTGTTGCGATCCCACTCCTTTGGCTTCGTGTGCCTCGCACATCTGATGGGCCGCACAGCCTTGCGGTATGGGTTGGGAGGTTCCGATTTATGTGACACCCGTCCGATTGATCGGAAGGGATGGGTGGAAGTGGTGTGGAGGTGCGGTGATGATGATGGGGGGTACCTACTTTATTGACTGTGTGCAGAAAGGTGGCACGTATGTGGGTGGTGGTGTGTGGACTTATGCAGACACTGTGGACTTGATGGGAAGGTCACAGTTGCTGTTCATGTTCCCTCTCAAGTTACATCGTTTACAGTGTGTAGGCTGAGCTTCGAGGGCTAAGACGACGGTGCTGATAAAGCTCATCATGAAATGTTTCTATGAGTGGAGGCTTTAGATTGGGCTGAGGCGTGAAGGACCTACAATTAAGACTCGGTGTACGCCGGGCGTTTACTCCACATTCTTGATGGTGGTGGTTGTCGTGTTGTTGTACGGCGTAGAACGGAGACCTGACGCATGCAGATGCTGGTTGATGACTGTGTTTGCGGTAGGTAAAGTACCTAGCGGATAACATTCTCTGCTATAGGCCGTCACTCTGAAGTTTCCGAGCTGGAATTTCATGACTGAAAGTTGGACACTGTCCTTCAGGTCCGATGAGGGATCAATGGTTGATAACAAATATTTAGCAGAAATTGACGCCCGAAGGAACTGCCAACCGAGAATGTTTGTTGGCGGTTCAACATGTTCGACTAATTCAGCGGTTAAGCCTCTGGCTATTGTGTGGAGATGAGGTTTTTGATGCCGGCCCAATGGCATTGTTGAAGAAGAAAATGACAGCTCACAGTCCGTCCAAGGCCATTCGGCCGGTTGAGATGACGGGCTGAGAGGCTGTGGCTCGTGGTGGTGGTTCCCCTCATGCTGTCATCCCAGTGGCTTGCATCGTGGACCAGCGTTCCTGCACTCCGGGTGCCACCGAGACATTTCAAACCGCGCGTGGATGCGGTGCTACGAAGTCAACATACGACAGGCAACCCTTACTATGTCGTGATTCGGGGCATGCATTTGTTGACATGGCGAACGAGGTTCAGTCAAGAGATACTGAAGGCAAAGGTCTCGACCACAGTCCAAGTGGACCTCATTTACACCCCCGCCAATGGTACGGCGGGGCCAATAACGCAAACCAAACCCAAGCTCTGCGAGCCCACAGCTCCTCCCGCCGCCGATCCGGCTGCTTCCCTGGCCTGGCCGGGCCACACGTGGAAAGGCTGCTGAAGAAGGGGGACCCCTGAACTCAAAGGATTGACGCGCCTTTTACGCACAAGGTCCCTGGCAACCGATGATGACGGCCTCTTTGTTCTCCCACTGTTCGAAGGATCAATAACGCCGCCGTCACGCGTTTATCGATCCTGACCAAAAACACCGTTCAGAAACCAAACGGCCGCCTGGCTGATTTTTATCGTCATGTTTATGTGCCCTGGTGGGAAAGGGGAGAAGCCATTCCAGATCGAGACAGGTACACGTACCATTCATAAATTTCGCTTATGCGGAGATTTATCTGCTCCCAGAGACCCCTTACGAATACCCCTGCCTGTTCTTGTGTCAATCATCCAGATTTTCGATAGAAGGCAAGCCATCGAAGAAGGTTCATATCCAGCCGCTCCTGATGCAATCTATACCTACGTTGCCCATTCGGCCGGGGCCAGGTTACCGCGTCCGGGACAGCCACCCGTCATCAATATTTCATCTCTTGTTTGGATTCATCCCCAATGATGGGGTTTTCCCCTTAAAAGGCACGGACGGTTGGCGGCGAGCAAGGAAACGTTCAGCAGGTCAAGTGCTAGCGTCCGTGTGTTGGGTTGCTGTTGCTGCTAGCTCCACCCACTCATGCTGTGGGACGACGGACCTGGACCTGAAATCGAAACGACGAGAAGAAGGTCGTAAAGAAAGATGCAGAGAATCAATATTCTCTGCAGCGCTCTTGTACGAAGCCGCGCCTATCCGCCAAGGTGTTGGGGGCGTGAGCAACCACAATGAAAGAGGAAAAGGCTGCTCAATAAACACCACCTGGACTGGGCTCAGCCCCATGCACGCTGCACCCAACGGTGCATCTTGACCCATCACCCATGCCTGCGTCCACACCCCGATCTGGGAGAGGGTTTCCGGGGTCCCCCTGGACCTCCCAAGACTGATCGAGTGGTCTCGCCCGCTGTGCCGCTGCTTGTTTCTATTTTATTCTTGGGTTCCGCTGCTGCTCTCTCTCTCTCTCTGCGTGGGTGGTGCTTGTTTTCCAACACCTTCTCCGTCGTCACTCGTTCAACCTCACGGCCAAGCAATTCATAGGTGTGGGAGATATTCACTTATCTCCGCGAGTATTCCTCGAGAATCAACAAGTGTCAGCTGGCCTTTTGCCTTCCAAACTCGGCGACGGCATTATCGCTCAAATTATATCGCTCTCGCCCGCCGTCTCATTGGTGTCCAGCTCGTCCCACGCGGCAGTCGTATATTTACCCGGCTTCCCCATATTGACCAACCAGCTGGTCCATATCCTCGACCAAGGCCAAGTAGTCCTGCAAGGTTGGACTGGGGAAAAAGAGAACAGGTCGATATAATACAGCACGCCATCTTTGCCCAGACCAATTCTTAGGTCGATTGCTCTTTCACGCCAACTCCAGTCACTCGTTAGGGAACCTTCAAATCCTAGGGGCCGTGGTACAAAGGTGATGTCGCACAGGTGAAATCGGAGACGTTCCCTGCAGCCGTGACACAAAACATACAGACAAAAAAATGGCCGAATACACAGCATCCAGACCCTCGGGTTGGGCCCGCCGATCACAACCATCATGGGCCAACATGCTGACCATCCTCGCTTGCTTGGCCTGCCACGCCTTGGCCTCCACACCAGATAACCCTGAGCCTGTCGAGACCTTGATACTCGACACCAGGAGCCCCTACAAGACGGACAATGGATGGGCGATGCTATCAGAAAGAGATGTCAAGGAGTACAAGCAGTGGAAGAAGCGTCAGAACAACGACGATGAAGACGAGAAGTCAAGCTCATCGGCGAAACCATCAGTAACAACCACATTCGCCATTGTTGCTGGGAAGCCTACACAAAGTAGCACGACATCCTCGGACACTGCTCCTAGCGCCCTGCCCACTCACCTGGACAGCCTGGCATCCAACTTCCTAAAAGCACCCAACGGTGATGCCACCACCTGCCCCAGGTTCATCAACTGGTTCCTCAGCACACCCGAGTTCAAGGAGTGCTACCCACTCTCCATGCTCCTTGATGTAAGCTCCCTTGCCTTCAACCAACGCCCTGCTCTCTGACTGACCACCCCTTAGCACTCCAAATCCTTCTTCGAGGCCCAAAAATCACCAGTCGCCATCACCCGCACCCTCGACGCAACCTGCGCGGCCAACGCCACCCGCTGCTCCCAGTACTTTGCCCAGCTGGCGCAGAACTTCACCTCAATGGACAACTGCGGCGCCGACTACGAAAACGGAACCCCTGCTATGGTCAACACCTACAAAGCCATGGTCGCCTACGCCCCCATCTACAGCGTCGGGTGTCTCCGTGACGAGAATACATCAGCATACTGCTTCGCCAACGCTGTCGCCAACACGACAAGCAGAGGGAACACCTACCTGTACACTCTGCTTCCATTCAACAAGAGCTTACCAGGTAGCTCGGTGACGACATGTGACGAGTGCACGAGGCAGACAATGAACATCTACCAAGCCTCCACAGCCGACCGGCGGCAACAGATCAGCTTGACCTACGAGAGCGCCGCAAAGCAGATTAATCTAGTTTGCGGACCAAGTTTTGTGCAAGAAACTCTTGCACCGGAAGCGGTGAGGAGTTGGGGGATGAAGAATCAGGTGATAGAGTGGACGACATTTGGGCTGGTGATGGGGGTGTTGGTGTGGTTGATATAAACACAGCAACGATTTTTGTTTGGAGGATATACGGCGGCGCTTGAAACTTCGTTCGATACCCCTCTTTTTTCGCTTTTCTACAACGACAACAACAAACATATAACGCTTTAAACGGACCTCAGCATATACATCACATATAGGCCCACACGGCATTTACACCTCATCCGGGGATATTCACCAGGATGGGTTACCCTAACTACATAATCTCTATTTCACTCTTCCAATGGAAGATAAACTTGGCTTTTGGGCTGGACAAGGGGGGGGGGGGGGGGGGGGGGGGCCGCCCCGGGGGGGGGGGGGGGGGGGGGGGGTTGGTTTTTTTTTTTTTTTTGGTGGGGTTTTGGTAAAAAAATATAACAAAAAAC